>VZTY01024684.1:578889-622007 GCA_013400935.1 Turnix velox
GCAGGGTGGCGGGGCCGGCTCTCCGCCGCAGGGGGGAGCGCGGCAGGGCTCAGGACTGCCGCCCCCCGCGCCCAGCAGCGAGAGGCAGACACCGAGCCAGCAGCGCGCCCACCACAACCGTCTCCCCGGCATCTCCGGCCGCGCCTGCAAGAGAAAAGAGGCCGTGACGGGTCAGGGGAGCTTGTCCCTCACTGCGGGGTGGCCGCAGCCCGACGCTCCCTCCGACCCAGCCCGGGCTGCGCGGACCCGTCATCCCCGTCCCTCTCCCCCTCGGTTGCGCAGGTCCCGCCGGAGCATCCCAAATTCGGGGAAAACTTTTTACGCCGCCCCCCCGTCCCGTTCCGTCCCTTCGCGGCGTCTCCCGGCGTAACCTGCGGGAAGGTGCGGGGCAGCGCCCGGAGCAAGTGAGGCCTCGGGGCTGGGGTTTCTCGGAGCGGCTGCCCACGGCGGGGACTGATCTCCTTCGAAAGCTGGAGGGGAATGGAAATGTGCAACATTCCTGGGGCTTCGTTAGCATCAGATTTCCCAAGCGCCTCCCTTTAACTCCTTCGCTCCTCCAGCCCCTCCCAGCTGCCCGGAGCTGAGGGCGAGGGGGGAGCAGCCCTCCTGCTCCCATCGGGATCCAGCTCTCCCGGTGTGTCTTCACCCTAAGCGCTATCCCAAGGCATTCTGCAGGGATGGACACACGTCAAAAAAAAAAAAAAAGAGGCTTTCATTCCGAGTGTGTTTATTTCACCTTAAAAAGCAAACAAACAAACAACCCAAATAACATGAACAAAGTACACGCGCTACACAGTTGCAAATAAAGACGATTTTACGTGTCTGGAAGAAGTTACTGGCACTTCGGATTTCTTGATCTTCTGGAGGATGCATCAAAGATAACCACGACGGGCAACTGCCGGCTTTTCTCTGAGGCTACCTGTAGCCGCAGCACAGACTGATTTAGCCTTCACTGAGCCCTGCCCGGGGCTGCTGTGCGTGGCTTTTTGATGAAGCAGCTTTGGCAGAGGCTGTGGCAGCGCTCACACCGCCGTGTGAGGATCAGCATACCTTTCAAGTGCTGCCGAGCGTGAATAACTCCCCGCAGCAGGAGCCACCTCACTTATCTAATCTCTTCCACATGCTACTGGGGGAAAGCGACACCAACTATGTGTCCGCTTCAGCACTAATTGAGGTGCCGCGTTTTGTCTTTTGGAAGGTGGCCAGCTGATAGACAGCAGCTTCAGACTGAAGAACGATTACAGAATGTACTATTTATTGATTCATTATCTTTCTCTTCCTTCCATCCACGGGCTCACGCACTTGTAAACCCACTCAGGTCTCTGCAACGCCCTCACACAGTCCCTTTGCTATAACTTAACTGGAAAGAATAGAAGCAGCACGTTGTTCTTCCCTCCCCTTGCAAATTCAATCAAATTCAATTTGAAACTTGCTGGGGATCTCCTTTTTTTTTCTTTAAATCCAGACTAGCTGATCTACCCTTGCCCTTGCTACAGAAAAAGCACACCAACTGCATCACTTAAAACTGGATGACCGATTTTTTGATCCAGCATTAGTTCTTTTGAAGAACCTAGCTTGTCAAAACTGAAATGCTGGCTAGCAGAAACAGTGAAGGCTCCAGATTCAGAGCAGTGGTATCATCAGTAGAATTCTGTGAGGCTGGTGACCTGTCAGGTTGCAGGGCTCCTGCCTGTGAAAGAGAAACCTGACAGACCAAGTCCTACATGAGAAGCCAAATAGTTTCTAGATTCCCTGCCCTGAACTTCAACTGAAGTAGAACTCCTAGGTCAACTGCTCCTGAGAGATCCTAAGAGGGAACCCACAGCCTAGCTGTGGTAGGATGGAGCTCATCATGAATTAATTCTTTCTTCTGAATTAATACCTCTGTATTTTCTTAGATTCCTTGCAGTTAATACATTGCTATCACAGCTGTTTTGTTCTGGGGACCAATGCCAGTGCATATTGAGCTACCTAAGGTGTCAGTTCATCTTTAAATAATCTTCAGAGATGGTACAGAAAAGTTATGATTCCCAGTATAGCTGCACCTGCAGGCTAATAATTTGTGAAATTATGTAAGATATTATATTCACAGTTACAGTACTAATCAAGAGCAACTCTACTGAAATTGGGGTGAAATATACTGCTGGGAAAAATAAGAATAGAATTCAACTTCAAACCTGAACTTTAATAGCAATATTTTTCAGGGAAAAAAAAAAAGCCTGAGGATAAGCAGACATCATATCAATGACAGTGCAAACAAGAGCACTGTTTTGACTTTGGAAGTGCCTATACTGCAGAATGCAGCAGTGTGAAATGCTACTATGGGTTTGACAACAGTATGAATTTGCATGTGCTTATTCATTATAATTGAAAAACGCTGCATCAATTAAACAGAGAGGGGGGGGAAAAATTGTTCTGCTGATGTCTAGTATATGGCACAGACTCTAAGTGGGACTATTTGTAGGTACTGTTGTGTACAGGCCACAGAGTCACCCAGCAGACATACCAAAGATCCAAACTAAGTCAGTGACTTGTATGTTGGCACACATACAGCAGCTCCTGTCCTATTCCTGCTTTCTTTCCCTGCACAAGCTCTGTGTAAGCAAGGAGAGTCCATACTTCACATGTTTTCAAGATGGTTTGGCATGAGGCATTTTTTTCCTCTTCATGGCATTTTTCAGATTGTCTTTCATGAGCACAACAGGAGTGCTTCAGATCAAAGAAGCAGGTAAGGAGGCCTTTATGTATAAACTATTTGGGAAGAGTAGTTCAAATTCTGAAAATACTAAAATTCCTACAGAATTGATCTAGACTCCTACATTCCAAATCAGAGCTGGTGTCCATTTGATGGTTGTCCAGAACAGAGCTTAATATGCTGTGTTCCTTCCAGGAAGATGCCTTCTGCTAGCATCAAAGCTGAATGCAATAGGTGAGGAAGACTGGCATAATTGCTTCAAAACCACTTTGCTGCTCTGAACTAGCACATGAACACAGAAAGAATCCAAAATTGGCTTGCTTAGCCCTGTCTTCAAGTAGACACAGAAGGTCTAGCATGTCTGGTGCAGTGGGACATGGGCTTTGCTCATCTCAAAAACCATTTCAGTGAAGCCAAAGAGACTGCTGCCTGTGTCCCATCCCATCCCGTTCCAAGCAAGGAAATAGCTCCACCCCCACTTCCCAGCGCTTCTCCATTTTGTTCCCCATGACTGATGGTTTGGGGCATTTTGAAGCAATTCAGTGAGACTCAGACTGGGCACCGGAGGGGCATCACTTCCCTAAAGGTCATTTACTTTGTCAAAACCTGGGTGGCAAATTTTTCGTGCCTGTTTCCTCTTTTCTAATTATTTGAGGAAGCTGGGTACTGTTAAGTGTTCTTTCTCTTTGAGTGATCTCTACATGAGCAATTATTTTGCAGAAGTTAGAACAACCTCTGCATTTTGCAATATAAATAACTAAAAAAATACAAAAATAGTTAGATATAAGCATGATTGCTCAATGTGATTGATTTTTTTTAAATCTCTACTTTAATTGTGCAGCAGTTTTGGAAAAATTCCATGCCAGGTGCAATCTAAACTCCATTCTGTTTTCCTGCCTTTTACAATAGCAATGTAGTACAATTATTTGATCCTGCAGGCTTTACAGACATGCTTAACTTAGCAATCTGAAATGCTCTTACATCCAGCAGGACTGCTTACTGTGCATACCTTTCAAGATACACATCTTTCTTTAATCAAAAGCCAAGCCAGAACAAAATAAATATGTTTGGTTGCTTTCAATTACTTATTTTTTTACTAGTCTTTATTTTTTAGGCTAAAATACTTCACATCACTGTCATTTTTAGTAAACGTGGGTTCTTAGAGAAGTTTGATAATTAAATTAAGAAATAATTGTGAACCAGATGAGAAGAACAGGAATGGTTTGAGTTTTCTGTTTAAGGCTGTTGGGATTTTTGCGTGATGATTAGTCACAAAAGAAAGGAAAAGAAAATATGGAGAAACAGATCCTGCTACGTTTCTAACCTACTGTCAGCCAGCATTTGAAACACCCTAATTTTGCTCAACACCTTGTATCCTTTACTAGTTTTCAAAGCATTATAGGATTTAAATTGAAAGGTGTTCTCAGAACTGCTAAGTTTCCCACTTGAAATTTCTTATAATATCTACTAACCTCTTGTCTTTGTTTCTTGACTGGCTTTTAAGCAATTTATTCTGTACATTGTAAAAGGATTCCTAATCAAAGTATAGATAAGATGATTAATAGTGTGTGCATAGGGATTGAGAAGTTTCTCCTAAAAGAGTCATCACCTGCCAGTTGCTGGTACAGAACGGATAGACCTCAAACTTGTATTCCTTCTTTCCTTGAATGATTTTACATCATGTCAAATAACATGCAATGATAAGTCTGATGACTAATTTGTCAGTAACTGTACCTTAGAGGATATGAATAGAGAGACAGCCATGTCACCGAAGAAGTACTTCTCTCTGCTATATCCTCCATGAAGAGCTGACATCAAATCTGATTATATAGACAACCTCCCTTAGATATCTAGACTATCATTCTTTTACAGATAACAGTTTACCACCAGCTAATATAGGGAAAGAAATGTAAACTCACAACTGTCCAAACAGAAAATATGCAGAAACCCCACTGCATAATAACAATAATAAAACAATAGGCCCACAGAGACAGTAGGTTTCCAAGAAAACAATTAAAAAAGGAAACTATGTAGCTCAAAGTATATATTTCACTGATGCCAAGCTGCACACAAGAAGTGAAGTTCCTTTGGCATATGGAAACTGAGAGCTGGAAGGGAAGGGAAAAAAAAGTTATTTTATATGAGAGACTGATGCTTGAAAGGTCACTGATACAGAATCACAGAATCACAGAGTGATAGAAGTTGGAAAGGACTTCTGGAGAGATTAGTGGCATTTTGCTGCACAGCAGTGTGGTGCCTCATCTCACCTTGGAAATTTGCTTAGTGCTGGCTCACAGGGCTGCACTCAGCTCTACAGACATACTGTGTTGCAGAACCTTCCTCTGCCTTTTCTAGGATTTTTACTACAAAGACTTAGAAGCTGTTCATGGTCAGAGGTGGTCACAGCTCAGAATTTACATTTTCTGAGAAATCTCACCACTTTGAAATCTTAATTTGTCCATATTTAGAATGAAAACCATTAAAACATTTCCTAGGAAGCAGACATTTCGGTAAGACCTTCATTTGGAATACAAAGATTCACAGCATTTCCAAAAAGCAACAATATCTTCTGGAGCAAGTGAAGCACTGAATCCCAGGAGGTCCTTGTGTTCCCTGGGCCCTTGAGACAAGGAAGAGCCTGCTATAAAGGAGTAGATCTGACTGAATGGAAAACTGGCAGCTGACATGCCTGGCAGAGAACTGTCGAAAGTTATCTGTATTCCATTAGAAGGCTCACTGAGATAAGCTTTCATGAAATGTTTCACTCTCAATGAACCAGCAACTTTTGACAGAAAACATTCCAGCAAAATGGTGTTTCCAAAGAGATGCATTCAGAGCTGGATGACACAATGATAAAAATATCTCGGTTTTGGCTGCACTAGTTGGTCAGCATTAGTTCAGAACTAGAAGTCTCAGGATCCTGAGATAACAATCTTTGGGTCACCTTCTGTTCTCCTCGTTGCTGATTGCACTTCTTCAGTAATGCCACATGTGAGCACTAGCATCCTTGTCAATGCATTCATGCTTGGACAGAGAGAATCACTTGGACATAGGTTTTTACATTCTTTGAAGACTTGTAGTTAAATATGGATTATCTGTGTAGTTTGCAGAATCCCTGTATCATGACAGTGGGCAAAGAAGACAAGTGATGAGGAAAGACTTCTCCTGAGCAACTCTAGAGCTAATTTTGAAAGACCCTATTGTTTGCACAAGCCTTCATACAAAAGTCCTTTTACGAAGAGGTAGAAGACCTACTTTAGATTACTGGTGAATGCAAAACTGGACATGAAGCATCATAGTATCTGGTTTGAGTTTTTTACACTTTTGCCATTTTTCAGTTTATTGGACTGGTACATGCTCTGGTAGGTGTTGGGCAGTGGCCTATGGAGAAAAGTTTAGAGGCCATATAAAAAACTTTATACTGCATGCAAAGAATGTGATGGAAATTAATTTACATCAACAGTCTTAATTTTGGTATTTCCTAAGTAATGAAAATTTTATTCTTCAGCCTTAATAAAAGCTTTGGGTTTGTATATTCTTAGGTGTTAAATATTTAGTATAAAATAAATCACTGGTGGGTTACCACCTACCAAAACTTCATGGCTCCTGCAAAAGTAAACATATGTAACTCTGGTATAGGTTGGACTAGAATGTACCAGCTCCTCTTGAAACATAAAAAAGCCCTGAGGGAAAAGAGATGGTGATTAAAGAAAATATTTTTAAAAGTTACTAGGAGTGAAAAATGAAGAAAAGTTCCTGAATCCACCAAAGTCAATAATAAAGCACCCAGAGCTATAGATGGATCAGGATTTCATGCAAAAAAACAAAGCAGAAAAAAAACCCACATCATCAGGGTGTAAGACTGAATTCTTTGTATGTAAAACTCTTCAAATCCCAAAACAAAGTTTCTCCAAAACAAAAAGTATTTGGCTTAGTACTGAGTGTATGTGTAGAGGCTGTGTTTGTGTTAAAAAAAATCAAACAGACTAAGAGATGTAATATTCACTCACAAAACTTCTGGACCAGGACTTGTCAATGTGGCTTTAGTTGTTGGATTCTCTTATGATTAGTCTTCTTGAAACATAAAAAAAAAACCAAAAAACAACTGTGTTTGAAAGCATATATTTAATACTTTCAAAAGCTTTTGGCAACATCCCTTCTTATCAATTTATGTCTAGCAGTCAGAAAAAAAAAAGAAATAAAAGACTATATCAAGTAATGGCCAACAACAAAGAAATGAAATCTAACCAAGGAAAGGATTACCTCTGAAGCGTCAAAGTCTCTCATGCCATCTGTATTTCACTAACACTGAAAAAATCACCACTGAGTCACAAGGCTGACAAAGAAAACACAAAAGAAGTCAGCAAGATGCCAGAAAATTTTTCTACACACAACTTGTATCAATGTATTTTCAAGAATGCAAATTTGCAGAGTTACAGGGAGGTTGGAAATGTATCTTGGTGCCTTTTGCTTTCTGAGTGAAAATGTAAAGAAAATTCCAGTTGTAATAATTATTATAGCCACTTTTCTCCTTTTAAGCCATGAGATCTTCTAGTTTTCCAGAGTAACAAGGGGAGAAGAAATACAGAAGTAATACCAGCGTTTACAGGTTTCCAGTATTTGACCTCTTTCATGGAGAACAATTGAAGCTTTTCACATACAATGGAAAGTTTTGCTGACATACCAAAGGAAAGAGCATCCAAACAAACTGCTTCCAAAAAGGTGCAAGCTTAGAGTTTTTAAAAAGAGGGGTAATTCTAAGGAAGGCTACTAAATTTAGACTTTTTTAAGCTACTAAACACTTTAGACCTGATCCTCATTTACTCCATGTGAAGGAGCTTAACTACAGGTGTAAATCAGGCAGTTTTCCAACTACCTGCTTGTTTACCAACCTGACATAAAACCTCTTCTGACAAACATCTCATATTAGTTTAGTGTTGTTCTATCAATAAGAAGAATTTAGTTTTCTCCTTAAGAGAGGAACTACAGCCTTGGTTCCTGGTGCATAATTCTGCACCAGTAACTCACAAGGTTCTTTGCAATAATGCTCCAGTGTCTGAGTGTCTGGTGGTCTCTCAAACAGCCTTTGTAAACAGTTTACATTGATCTTTGCTTCAAGCTGTGAGATGTTTATGGATCTTTTTTCAGTATGGCTATTTGCCCACATCAAAACCCTAGACCTTATTTTGGTAATCCTAAAAATAGGCTAGGATCAATTACAAAGACTTCTCCTCAACAATGTAGTTCTAAAATAAATTTAAAGCTTAAGATTTTGGCAAAAAAAACCCCACATTAACAGTCAGACTGGAAATGTTTCAAACACTGATTGATCAAGATTCAGCTGAGTTTATTCTACTCAAGATAGATTTTCCTCAGATAGTCCTAGAAGAGTGTTTGTTTTGGCCTATGTTTCTAGAAATAATATTAACCTGGCAAGAATGTTGTTTCTATAAAGGAAAGGGCCGTTAAGCAGGCTAAATATCCATGTCTTTCTTCTTATGTACTACACTAGTTTCACTTACATCCTGTGTTTGCTCACTATTTTCAGGAACTGTGTTAGAGTTTCTGTGCTGTGGTTAAATCACCTACCCAGCTCTCTGAGGTACATATGTGATCAGAGTTTCTGAGAGGTAACAGTGCAATGCAGGTATGTTCACAACACTCCTGAGACCTAAAAAAGTGTTTCTTCCCCATTCTTCACCCATAAGGAACTGATTAATAAACAGTTAAGGTGAAGATTCCCAACATTTGTGAAAATCATATAGCTAATGGGACCCAAATATTTTCATGGAATCATGGAATCACCTTGGTTGGAAGGAACCTTTCAGATCATCAGATCTAATTAATAACCTAAATCTTACCAAAACTATCACTAAACCACATCTCTAAGCACTAATGGCTTGATGATCAAATTTTACTCAAATTTAGTGCTCAATTTTTTTACAATTTGAGGTGACATGTAGCTCTTTAGACAATTTTAGGAATCTTTAATTGTCTTTAGCAACCTGATTACAAATGTCCAGTGGCAGACTTGGAAAACCAAGTTGGCTTTTCCAAACTGTTGTTGAGCTCCTTCACCTCACTCTCCATTGCTTATTATCCATCTTCTGACCAATCTTCCTTACTCCCTAAAAATGTTCAAGGTAAATACATTGGAGAATGAAAGACTCAGAGATACTAGAGGAAAAGAGGCATATAAGAGGGATTGAACCTGTGGAAATTTTCATTTTTAATTGAAGAGGGCTACACTTCTCATTTCATATTACCCTTACAGAGGAAAAGTGGTGTACATGTCATCAAGCAAGACTTTCTTCACTTTGTGAGACAGTATGTTCATATAGTTGTTAAAGTTTGAGACTTTTTTCTAGAGCATGTTTACATACATGAGACATGTCTTTCTCATTTGTATATCTATATCAAGAAGGAAGGAATTAGGTCTGCATAGGAAAAGAAGAGAAAACTGAACACATTAAAAAAATATTATTAGAGATGATGCGTTGGTCTCTGAAAGTCCTATTGCAACAACACTATTATCACCAAAGTATAGAGGTTGCTTTTCTGTCTTCACAAGTAACAAATCAAGTGCATACATGTACGTGACAATACTGGCTGCTTCAAATATCAGTGCATGCCAGTTGCTGATTTTCCTTGGACTGCACATTTATATGTTCCAGGTTCACTTGCAATGTCTGCTTTTCAACTTTCCTCTTTATCCAGCTGTCAATTCAAGCTCAAGTTGAGCCAATGAAGAGATTTAAGAAAATATTTGCTTCCACATGTTTTCCTTCCATGCTGTAAACTGGGCATCATCTTTGACTCAGAATATATCCAGATTCTCACAGATCAGCTGTGTCTAGAGATTGCTGATTATTTCTTTGCAGCACTAAAACAGGTGCCCTCTTTCCATACATCAAAGGCTGAAGCCAGGCTCTCATTTCAAATCCTTATCCTTGGTCTCCAGATGTGGTCTTTCCCTTCTAATTTTTTCTTTCTTGCTCTGAAGATTACTTTCTAGGCCCAGTGCTTCTATTGTATTGCTTAGTCTCTGCATTCCTCAGCTGGCTCTGGCTTCCCAATTTATACCAAACACAAGTCTCTCTATGGATTCTCCACGTTCCACATCACTTCTCTTTCACTATAGTCTCATCTGCTCTCATCTCTCCTTTGCCCTTTTATTAAAATTTACAAGAGCCATCATGTTTTATTCTTCACATCTGAAACTTCTAAAGACTCTTCAAAAGGTTTTTTGAAATCCAGGGACAATGTAGTATACATACTTGCTACTCTCCTACTGCTATTAATACTTAGAAAGATCTCTGTCAGCTGGGGATAATCTAAATGCTCCTGCAAAGGATTTTCATTTGAAAATGAGCAGAAATAATATCAGAGAGTGAAACGTGAGGAGGATGCAAACATTTTGAATGATCTTCAGAGATAATCCAGGAGATGAGAATAGTGTTAATGAATCAAAAATAGACCAGAAACAGAAACCTCAACATAAATTAAAAAACACAGAGTATAAACAATAAACATAGTGAACTGAATTCGGGGTTGGGATGAGCACTTCTTTAATTCCTTGGATAAATGCAGCCATAAACCAGAAGCACCCATTTCCCAGAAAATTGTGGACAAAATTGGTTAACAGCTTGAAGTTATTTGTTAAGTCTGTTTTAGAGAATAGAATCGGTTTACTTTCAAAGAAGCATTATCAACCAGAAGATCTTTAATGCTTGTCATATTTTTAGAGCAGAAGGAGCAGTTTTCTCAAAAGCAAGTTGCATTATTTTAAATACTTTTATAAGACATAATTTTACCCAAAACCTAAAGCCACATCCTGCTTAATGTGTCCTGCAAGAAACTCTTATAATTGCCACTGACACAACTAGTATGTAGGAACCTTCACCCCCAGGAACATGAAAGACTAGTAAAGCTTATGATTCCATCTGGACTACTTAAGCTGTACAATGATTTTAACCACTTTTGCTCAGTCAAAGCTTACTTTACCTCATTCTAACCAGGAGATTGTTGTGGTCAGCAGATGGATATGTCACTAGGCAGGAACAGAAATGTCTGACAGCTGGACACTCAGACCATCACAGGAGGAAAATATGCTAGCATTTAAATAATTTTTATAGCCATATTCTAAAAATAATACAAAATGTACATTGCAACTGTGCAGTGTAGCAACTTCAGTTATTAAATACATGGGGAAGTGGCTGTTTCCTTCCTCCCACTAAAATTTAACAGCTACTAAATGAAGCACACTGCTATTGTCAAGTTCCTCTTTTTTTGTATTATTTATTTTCTTGAATCCAAATAAAGTTCATATTTGACTTGCATTTTATTGTTAACATCATCTGGAAAATAATGTTAGCTTACTATATCTCAGTATTGTCTTATGCTCTTGTGAATCATGCGAGATGTGAGTCTTGAGTAAAAGTGATTCAACTGGCCACTGGGTGATGTCATTTCTTTGCATAGCAGAAGGCAGAACCTCATGTTGACTCTTTCTTGGCTCACAGGACCAGCTATAGGCCATTGAGACCTGCAGAATAAAAGAGGATAGAAAGGTCAAGGTCTCCAAATTCATAATAGCAATATTGAGAGCTCAGCTGTACATTACTCAAGCAGGGTACCTACCACTCTTCAGATAATCTACAATTTTATGGAGGCAAATAAAGTTCACTTACTTAGCAGCAGCACTGCAAACCATCAAATATGGGATGATACAATTGCTGCAGTGTGATAAACTCTATCAAGTAGCTTTGTTTTTAGCATGCCCCACAAAGTTTGTAGTAGGGTGAAAACTGATGAATATTTATTTGCCTAACAGTTGTCCTGTATCTTACACAAATCTAACAAAATGTTTTAAAGTGGTCAAGACAGGACAAAGTTGTCACAGAATGACAAAGCTCTTAGCCTCAAATTTTTGTATTCTGTGTTCCTTTTCTGTAGACTTAATTTACACTGCTTTGACACCAGTTGGTCAGGGAACTACCAGAAAGGACTGTCTGTGTACCCAAATTCCATCTGTTTTTTTCTTATGCATGAGCTGATCTCATATTCACCTCGCTTCGCAGTGGGTTAAGATGAAACTCCCATTTTTTCCCAATCTGCTTCTATATTTTGAAGAACTTCTATGTTTTGAAGCAAGTTCTTTGTCCTACTCTGGCCTCTTATGAGCAGTAAGGACCACACACCTAAAACCTATTCAGCAGAACTATTCAGGGTCTTTTGTAGTAGAAAAAAATATGTCTGGTGACTATTTCTGAAGACTTCCATCAGCTCTGCCAAGTACTTGTGCAAAAACCTCTTCCACTTCTCATTTCTCCACATTAGAAGATACAGCTACTTTATAGAACTACTTTTTTCATACCATTCCTCACTTTATATGCACATTACAACTGGCCAAGTGCTGCCATATGCATAATTATTAAGAAGAGAACTTTGCATTCTGATATCAACATGCAGCTACAGAAAACCAAAGGCACATGCAAAAAGATGCAACATAGTATTTTGACTTGAAAACTACCCATTCAAATGAAAAGATGAGTAAATACATCCTCAGAGTATAGGGATACTATCCAACAAGTCAAAAATACTGATGATTATTTCCATAAAGTTTTCTGTGAAAACTATGGGGGAGGGGGGGGTTTATGTCTGTAGTGGGGGTGATGTAGTTTTATTTTGAACCTTGAATAACAGGGAAGAAAAATCTCAAAATAAAATTATGAAGTTTTTTCAACTACTATTACATAATCAAAATAAGACTGTTAAGTGTTTCAAAGGCTTTCTGTGGGCCTCCAGGCAATGGTGTAATTTTAATATTCATGTGAAGGTAACCAAGCAGTCAACAGGAAGCAAGGAGAAAGTTTAACAATTAGTTTAACAATACTGACCTTTGGAAGAAACTTTAAATGAATGTTCTACCTGTTTAAATCATGCTTGTAACATATTAACAATCAGACAAAAAATGTGTAGGGAAATAAATCACAGAAGAAAGAAACCAGGAAAGGGTTGAACAGCTTGAAATGAGTAAAATACATCATTAATTTATTTTTTATTAATTAAAGCAGGTAATTCCACCTTCTTTTGTCTTCATAATCACTTCTCTAAGCTTCCAAACCTTGCCCATATCATGCTTAGTTTATTACACATGAAATCTAACACACAGCATTAATAAAACCAAATGTCCAGTTTAAAATTATGCTTCTCATTAAGCTGATTTTTGTATGCATTGCTCTGAGCAATAGGTAAAAGCCCATCTTTTAAAGCTAAAGAAATAATGTTAATAATACATACTGACAGTTTCAAGTGAAGGCCCTCAGGCTACAATTTCCTAGTGAATAACAAGCAGCATTCATTCTGAAAAAGTTAGATGATATTTCATATTCCATTTCACAGTATTTACAGGTTTCCTTTTAGGGGCACAGACAATTTAATTTCAATATAATATTAACAAAGCTAATAAGCCAGATATGGTAGTGAGGCTTTTTCTACCTCAGCTGAAAGTTGTGTTAGATGCTCAGCTTTCACAGTGAAGTGGGCTGACTGGAATAGATGTTTTAGAAGAACAGAAAGGGATATATATATATCTACTATGTATAAACAGGCACAAGAAACACGAATGGACACAGAACAGGATTTATATGTGAGAGCTGGAAAACTTAGGCTCTGATCTAAAATACATTGAACCCAGCGAAAAATGCTCCCTCGGGCATCTCTGGCTTTTGAATCAAGGCCTTTGAAATTTTAACACTGTAAAGCCTGGATGTGTAAATTGTTCCCTGAGCAGAGTCTATATGTATAAATGGAAGCCATTGACTAACCTGAGGCTTAACCATGTACACAGGGAAAAAAAAAAGTTAAAATCCATCTTGAAATCATCACAGTGGATAGAACTTCTGCAACTAAGCTTTGATTATAAACTTTTTAGAAGTACTTCTGTGGTCATTTCCTGCAGTTAAAAGCATGAATGTGCTAGCTTCACTGCTGACACTTTCATACATCCTTTGACCTTCTCCAGCCTTTCATCCAGGTTGGAATTTTTTTAGTTTTTGGTTTTTCACTGTAAGAAGTAATGCAAATAAGCTTTCCTATTAATAGTTATGGAGAAAGAATCATAATCTCAGTTCTGAGTCACTGAAAGAAGTCATCAAAAGGACAAAAGGACAATGGGAAGAAAAAAAGTGATCTGGCCACATACCTACTCTTCAGTATGTTGACTTTGAGTTTCCTTATATGTTAACATTTTTAAATGTCTAATGTACTTGTTCAGTAGCTTATGCATTCAATGAGGTTGTACTCAAATTTGGCTTTCTGTGATTTTTCAAAAGCTATTTTTTATAATTTCTTCCATAGAAAATCTCTAATAAGAGCTTTCTGTCTTTCTCATAGGAAGTTTTATAGTTCACAGGTCCTCCATGGGATTAGACAATCATAAAGGAATATGAAAAAAAACCCAAAACCCAAACAACTCTCCATTCTTAAATAGAATTAATTCTTGTTGGAAGAACATAAGAAAGATGTATAGCCACTTACTTTTTCCTGTACTTTTTGCTTTTGGCTTTATAATCTAGGAAGTTGCCAAACAGATACATCAATTTTTCCAGAATGCTCTGAGATTGCAGCCTGATGTGGTGATGTGATTCACTTCACACTAATTGCAGCCTCTTTAAAGTTTCCAGAGAAAAACAGTATCTTGGTGAAAGAAATTATCTGGTGTACCCCAAAGGATCACTCTACCAGTATTTTTAATGTTCTGCACAGCATTATTTGAAAAGAGGATACTTCATCTTCTAGATACCGCTTGACTTAACCTGATAATTTTAAGATCCCATTTTGTAGCTTTTATCTATGCCTCTGCTCTCTATGGTCAAAACCATCATTCTTCTATCATTCTGAAAGTAGTTTTGTGTAAACAACAACAAAACAAACCTTGCATATCTAATTAATATGAAGATTAATAATTTTTTCTGGGTTTTTTTTGTATTGGCCAGTGACTTGGCAGTATTTTATATATACAAATATAATTCATAACTGGGGGCTGTAGGCTGGTCCTACATTATTCTGGGCAAGTAAGATCTTAGTCAGTGTGGCAACACATTTACCTTGCAGAGAAAGTGAAGGTCGTTCTCCAAAGTCACATCATTATCAGTGTATAAAGTGATGTCAATGAAACATATGGCAAAACATTACTTTTTATCAATGAGACAATGTTTTTTTGACACTAAAAACCTCTCTATTTGTTCCCTTACAATAGCAGATGTTCTGCTTTGACTCTAGTCTGTTGCTTTATAGAAATTTACATCACAATGAAATGCAACCCACGAGGGCTGTGGAGGTTAGTAAAGCTCCCCTCTCCCGGCCAGCTGAGGGTGTGTAATGACATTGTATCTACTCAGTGATCTGCTCTTTCATGATAAAAAAAGGAAAAGAATGATTTGTAATTGCATGCATTAGATCTTGAGTCATGCAATTGCGGTGAAACACACAATTGTAATGTGGGTGGGGTATGTGCCTCTTCTTTCCATTAGGATATGAAGAGCTTTTGAAAAGGACAGAAAGGAGGGCTAGAGTTCAGGGTAATAATTCTTCTGCACATTCATTTTAGCTGAGAAAGGAGAAAAATTATGAAGCATTACATATTTATACCTGTTCTTGCCATAAACTTTGCTTCTCTCTAACAGTAGGACACTGCTAATCGTGCAACATTTTCCCCTCCACATTTCTTCATTATGAAGACATAATGGCCTCCACCCATCCCAGTGGAGCACAAGCATTGTGCTCCTGAATTGAAGCCCAAAGCCTTCTCAGATAGCATTCAAGATTTTCTGGGCTTTCTATGATTGTCTTCTTGCTTTCTACAGTAGTGCTCTTCACTATTTTAGGGAGAATGATACCTATCTGTTACAGCCAGGTACAAGGAGAGCTGGAAAGTACTGCCATTCCATTTTCTCAGCCTTAATTCAGGATACTCAAAGAGGAAGGAATCTAGATGGAGAGAAAACAAGGGCTCATTTGTACCACCAGAATAGAAAAGTTTCTACATTATCACAACAAATACTTTGGACTGTGTACTTCAACAACAGCACAGGAGGTGTGAAACCAATAATTAGGGTGTGACCATGTTACTGGTAGGTCACATATAGATTTGCACCACCAAATACTGTTCTCGTAATACATGCAAAGCATTCACTGCAAAGTGTCAATTTGGAAATTGACTTGGGGATATTTAAAAAAAATATATATATTTCCAATTGATCTTGTGAAATCATGTAATTCCTCGGCACCACAACTGCAAAGACTTGTCAAAGATAATATGCAATAACCATGGATCTCAAACTCCCAAGATGCTAAACTAGTAACTACTTACGATTTTTCAAGTGCTAAGTTAGCTAAATTTAGATATATTGGCCAAAGATGCAATTATGACCTCAGCAAAGTCTCTGGTAAATTTTAGCCAGCTTATCAGTGAAATAATTTGTGTTTTTTAAATAACATGAGCAGAACAATGTACTATTCCCCAAATGCATCCTTAAATATGGTTGAGCTGTCTCAGCTGGAATTTTTCAAAGCAATTAGCCCTTAAAGCATTGAAACATACTCGCTGTGCAAAACATGGCGGTAATTTAAAATGTTACCATCCTTCTGCTATAATTATTTTATCTCCAGCAGTGCTGGAAGAATGGAACACAAGATTTCTTGCCTTGCTTTGGAGCAAAATGTGGCATTTTAATACAAATTGCCTATAAACACAAGACTAGGCTAAACTGCTTGATGACTTCTCTAAACTAACAGAAGTAGTCGGTGACAACTTCACCTTCATTCACTGCACTTCACTGTCTGCTAGTGCCTGAGATATCTGAACAAAAATTAGCTGGGAGGATTGCTCTGGCAAAGTTATGAACAGTGAAAATAGGACTGCAGACTAAGGAAGGGATCTGTTTGCTCACTGCCTGCAGCACTTGGAACTCGATGATTTTTAAGGTCCCTTCCAACCCAAACTATTCTATGATTCTATGACTTGAGGACATTAACCCCAGCAAGGCCGTACTGAGTTTTCTAACTGATGTTTGCCTTTCGAACTTACGAAGGAAACCCCAGATGATTATTTTGCTTGGTCAGGGCGAGCCTCAGGCTCCATTTTACGGACAGCCCAGGTGCCCTTCAGGCTCCGGAGAGTTGGCCTCTCCACAGCACAGAGTGTAAGGCGGCCGCCCCGTCTCTCAACAGCCTCTGATGGGCGTCGAGTCACCGCGAAGTGAAGCCGTGACAGGGAGGGGACCCGACTCCCTCTGTCCCTCAGAGGGGCCAAGAGAGCGACATAACCGCGGGGCTGAAGGCGGAGGGCGGTGCAGCCCGCAGTGGGGCGGCTCCCACTGCGGAGCACCAGGCAGCCCGCGGGCCGGCCCCACTTCCCCACAGGCGGAGAGCGGGCGAGCTCCTGCTGTGCTGGGGTGTCGCAGAGTGTCCCCGTTCCGAGCGCCTCAGGGAGCCGGCGGCCCCCGCCGCCCGTTCGCCCGCCAAGGTAAGCCGGGCACGGAGAGAGGGAAGCGCCGTCGGGATGCCGACGGGGCGGTCGCAGCGGGAAGCCGGGGTGTCCTAGTCGCGGTGGGGAGAAATGATGCCGGCAAATGGCGGTGCTCGGGGTGGGGAGAGCTGCGATGAGCTTCCCTGGAGGATGGCGGCCCGGGGTACGCAGCAGAGGGGAGCCTTTTGCCCCTGCTCTGCCGCCCGGGAGTCCTGCGGCGAGGGGCATCTCACGCTCACAGGCTTCTCCCTTCGGGGCAAGGAGCCCTCCGACTGTAAAGGCGGCCTCGGCGGGGCCGAAATGGGGTGACGGGATTTAGTGCTGGGTCCCAGCGCTGAGCGATCCCCTTGGCGGAGTCAGTCCCTCCCTGTGCCCACACCCTGAGGGGGGAGAGCAGGAGATTGATCAGTTAGTAAGGGGGGGATTGCAGAAGTTCCCAGGGAGAGACAGGGGGCTGGGGGCTGTCCGGCTGCGCTGGGGAAGTGCAGTGCAGGCTGCCTGCCACAGGCGGCCCGAAAATGCACCCACCACGTGTGTGTGCGAATGTGTCAGCCTTAAACCAAGCGCCTGAGAAGGTGGTGGGGCTGCGACAGCCAGCACTGGCTGCCAAGGAACACACTTCACACCGCTGCTGGTGGTGCGTTTGGAAAAAAAAATACAAGAGTCTTTTAGAAGACCCATCCTTCAAGGTACCCTTGTCGGAATACCACGAAGAAATAACATTAATACAGTCGCCATCACATTGGGATTCTTTTCACACCCCGGTGCAGCAAAAAGAGAAGTTATTAAATCAATTTGTTTTCATGCTGGGAAGTGTCTGGTAGAGTGTTTTAGGCAGCTTATCATCCAGCCAGTCTTAACTGCCATTAAGCATTTGGATGCAGGAATACTGTCTGCAAATTAAGCATTCAGGGTGGCACCAAACTGGGACAGACAACTTGACTTTCTGAAGTCCCTTCCTGCCCAAGATTGTTCAGATTCTGTGGTTAGCATGGCTCCAGCTTGACTCTACCCCTCATAACTACGGTTTGCAGAATTTTGGCAGTAATTTTTCCTCTTTGGTTCTACTTTCTGTTGAGAGTTTTATGACGTACCTATTCTGTCCTTTATTCCTCATTTACTTCTGTAAAATTCCCATATGATTCTGTTGATGTCACTGTTCTTTAATCATACTGCTGCTGCATGACAGTGGTGTAACTAGTGTTTTTGTTAGAGACAAGTAGGTAAGCCCCAGCACTTCAGAGGGCTATGCTGATGACTTTGTCCACCTATATAGGCTCCATTCATCTTTACCAACTTTACAGAGTGTCTTTTTCTAGAAACTTTGTAAAGTGTTTAGGTTGAAAAATATGTTCTTCTCAGGTTTTTGACTTTTTGCTGAACCTGTTCAATTTTGTTTTTCCCTGCGGGCTTTCTGAGGAGGTTATTACATTAAATGGTACTTCATGCTTTATGCAAGCATTGTTTAAAAATGGAGATGATTTTGTTTGAAATACAGATTTCAAATGTCTTTGTGAGGTTTCATCAACGGAGCACTACAGATAACTGAGTGATCCTTGTTTTATATTCTTAGAGAATTTTGATCCATCTGAGAATACCTGTAACTGAAAAATTGTATTATCTCTGAAAGGGTACTTTTAGTTGTTCCTTGTGTCTTCTCTTTCTTTAAATGTTTCCTGTGTGTGCTACTAAAGGCTTAAAGTAGTTACTGATTGAATTGTGTTGTAATTGTTCAGGCTGAAATTTGTGATTACTTGATGTGCAGCATCTTCAAGCAGGATATGATCCTTTGAAGTGCTGGTTTATTTTGTTACCAAATGTATTTATTCAAGCCAAGTTTGATTTTTATGTATCAAAGATCTGATTATTGTCATTGTTGAGCATTGCCTAGTACATCACACACTTCAACTCGTGCATCTAAGAATCAGACTGTAAAACTTGATCTTTTCCTAATTTTAAAAGCTTTAGGTACTTAACACACTTGGGAGGGCAACAGTTTGCATGAATGGGGTTACAGCATGAATAGAGGGGGCTGCTGGATGTCGAAGCTTAACTCAATACTCCACCCTGATTTCCTTGTTAGTGAAGAATTTAACCAACCCACTAAGATTTTGCTTTTGTCACATTTCCACCTTTCCTGACAGAAGAAAAGTCTCACAGCAATGAGCCGAACAGAAAGCAGAAAGCTTTCCTTCTCTTGCTCTTCAGTATGTAGTGAAGGCAGAGGGTAGGCCTTGGGCAATGCATAGATGAGGGCATTAGCTACTGTATCTCTACAAAATGTATGAGAGAACTATCTATCTGCATCACTGCTGGAGCTGTTGGGGGGTGGCCGTCCTCAGGAGAGGACATGTCTTGTTTGCATACTCATGAATATCTGTCCTTTGAGAAGATCTGTGAATGTGGATTTTCTTGACAGGGTGTTTATGTTACAGGAATGTAGCTGAATTTGGTTTTCCAGCATATCATTCAGATATCAAGGTCCCTGTCCTTTCCTTGTCTCTCTGCAACCTCTGCTCTTTCTTTCCTGCAGTCCTTTTTTTTTCACCTTTCATTTTGGTATGACTTGTCTTGTTTTGTAGGCTCATCCCACCTTCTGTGGTGATGACTTCACATGATCAGATGAAAGTGAAAATAAGCTCTCTTATTTTCCTGCACCACAATAGAAGCTTTAGCTTGTTTCATTTGTAAGGTCTCTAGTTGCAATGGTAACTTGCGTCCATGATGACCTTCTGAAGTACTACTTGGACTTTATAAGCAGGATTCTTCTCTCTCATCTTTAGATATTAGCACTTTTAGTCACCTTTACAGTTAGTCACCTTTACAGTCAATAAAGAAAGGTCAGTGATGCTAAGACTTGGTTTAGCTACCCAGTTTAAGACAGCTACCATGAATCATGTTTGGGAAAAATGCCTTTCTTTTGCTTAATTGTCTAAGAAGAGCTTGCCATGACTAGGACACATGCAGATGTCATGGGAACTCCACCATATGTCTTTTCACGATTACAAGGGATCCATGATATAGAAAAATTGATCTTGGAAAAGGCATTTTAGGCAGCTTTCCTTATCATCCAGGCTGTTAATTTGTGGCAACCCTAGATATAAACAGTATAGCTGCCAGCACAGTGCTCTGTGAAAGAAATATGCTTGGGAAAATATGTTCTTCTCAGGTTTCTTTGGGAGACTTGTGAGCACACATGAACTTCTGTTCTTCACCATCCATCAATATTCATTTACAGCACTGCTCCTGGACTGTGAATGAAAGTGAAACATAAACTATTTTGACTTGACTTACAGCTTTAATGTGGGAATGCACAAACTAGCTTGATGACTGTTTTAAATGTTTAAGCCTGTCATTAGTTTCAAAACCTTTATTCCAGTAAAGTGACATTTAGATCTGTGACTAGCTATTTGCTCTTAGAATGGTTGCTACCAGAGGTTTTGCAATGAATGTATCTCCTCAGTGCATTTCCACTTTCATTCTGTAATTGCTTGTAATCTAAAGCAGTGCATGTAAAACTGTGAGTGATGTTAAAGCATGAAATTCCCTGTGTATCTGCTGTCAGTAATGGGCAGACCCTACATAACTGATATCACTAACAACAGAAAGTTCTTGGTTGTTGTCAGACAATCCAACTGGTACAATGAAGTTTGGGTGAAAAAACTGTCATTGTACCCATATCTATGGGAGAAGTTGGGAATATAAGCATAAAAAGAACTGTTCTGCTGGTAAGAATTACAAATTACCTTCTGGGTTCCCAGTTTTAGGCAAAGTAATTTGCCTGCCCAGAAGGTGGCCCACAAAGAGACTGGACAGCCACCAGTAATTGTCAGTTACCTGCTGGCATGATGTCCATATAGTCAGCAAATGAAACCTTGCTTCTCAGTGGCCTTAGCTGATCTGTTTTGGTACTCTCTCTATATCTTCAGGTAGCGTGGACTGCAGACACATGATTACTTCTGTGTATCAGTCCAAAAAGCAATTTTGCAAGTTGATGTGGGTTTTTTTGCCTCTGATAGCAGTTAGAAGGTTTTTTTAAATAATTTAAATAACTCTCAAATCCAAATTGCTGTTCTATTTGCTTTTAGATGAAATCTTAAAATCCTATATTTGGAAGATCTGTTGTGCACATGACTTGGAGGGTGTAAGTTGGTGAGATAGATGTGAGAATAGATGCTGAAAACATGAACATAGATAACATTCCCAAATACTTGTGGTTGTAGTGTAGTTTTGTGCTGTGGTGACCACATCCTCATGCCTGAGAGGAAGCTGGCAGACCTAACATTTGAGAGACCAAACATAAATGTCTCAGTGGATTTGGGTGTCAGTCCTAGGAAGGGATTCAAAATTAATTTAATTGCAGTTTTGTCCCATGGGGACCATGTTCTTTCATGAAATTGAGCAAAGCTTTTCATATCTGTCATTAGATTGGCCTCCTTTATCTCTACTGTCGTGATCTCTGGCCAGATCAGTTGTTCCATCCCCTCTCCAATTGATAAGGAAAAAAGAGAGGGAGGCAATGGTATTTCCTTGTCATGGAAAACCTTACAGAAATGGAAGATTTACACAGGAAATGTCACAAGGTTGTTCTCTTGCTGTATTTTGTTCCCCATAACTCTTTCCTTTGCATGGTTCAGAGCTTGCTGGGCTGGAGTAAAGCAGCTACAACCATACCAATGTATCGTTCCATCTGTGGTGACTCCAGGCTTCCTCTTTCCTTGCAGACCTTCATCTGCAGCCTGATCATGATAACTGTTCATGATCAGTGTGCATTGCATAGACAAAAATAAACAGCTTTTGTAAAGTGAACAATGGGCCTTGAAATTGTACTCAACTCTTCAGTCAGTAGTAAAACTGAAAAAAAGGTTTAGGAAAAAATCCTCATTCGATTTTTCTAGCATTCACCATGCTACTGAGCACTCTACTTTGGTGAAACACCTATAAATTCAGACTAAAGCACAACTTAATGAATGTGATTTTAATACGCAAACTATATATAAGATAAGTATATGGCCACAAAAGAATTTTTGCCCCACTTTTACCTGTTAAAGTGTTTTATATTAGCGTGTTTTTCGGTCTTCCTTTTCCACACCCTGTGTTCCCTCCCATAAACTTTACCATTAGTAATAAGTACATGTGATTATAAGGGATAAGATGGTGATTTAGAACCTTTGCCAACTACTAAGACCTAGGAATAAATTATTTGTTTGGGTAAGCAGTTGTGTCATGGACCCTTACAGTGTATCTTGGACTTACCTTTAATGGCTCCTTGTGGGAGGAAGTGACTGTAGGTAAAGGTGATCCATTAGTCAGTGCTGCAACTCCTGCACTTAAATTTTCTGTGGTAATTTTTCATTCCTTTTTCCTAAGTTTGTAATATTGTTTTCACTATTCCACCCTTAGTATTTCTTAATTCTCTGGGGAATTAGGGAGGGGACGAGTTTTCCCCCATTGTGAATTACCATATACCATCTTTGCTTATCAGTGGGCTTCCTTGTCTACCATTTTCTGCTTGTTGGCAGTCTATTCATGTGAGATCAGCCTATGTTTATGGATTTTGTTGAGCTAAATAACATGTAGGGAGCCACAAGACACACTTTCTATAGCTCAGTGTCCTGAGGATAGGGAATTCTGGGAACAGTTCAAAAATAGCAAATGAGAATTAAATGCATATAGCTCATCTGCTCTGTTTCAGGGTGGAGTAGGGCTGAGCATCCCACTGGATCTAAAAATTATCAAAACCACATTATTCTCACTTGCTGTCAGTATTTTTAAGAACAGTCTTTTGTTCACATGTAAGTTCCCTGCAGCAATGTTGGGTAACTGTAAAAAACAGGAAGGAAAACATTACACCAGTGTCAGTGAACTACAAACTGTGGGAAGGAATGTTGAAACAGAAAATAGAATTTGTGCTACTTAGGTTTACATTACTCTTTCACTATTTTATTCTGCTATCAAGGAGGGAGTGGGAGGAACATAGAACTGAGACTGATAGTTTCTGTATCTCTGATGTTGTTTATATCAGAGTAAAGCTGAAGTAGATGTCAACAGCCTAACATGAATAAGCCTAGATCAGCTGGTGTTTCATGAGATGAATCAGGCTCAGGGGATGCACTTCAATCTGAAGAAGATAAATTGGGGGAATGGAGATCATGTTCCTGTTTGCCAGTAATCTGACACAAAAGAGAATTATTTCTTCTACCAAACAGTGTGATGGCATAGGACTGAAAATATATCTCCTTCTACTGTGCTAAACAGAGATTTTGTGCTGCCTGTGTGGCTTGTGGGCAGAAAGTTCCCAAACTGCATAATTTTGCAGTAAAAATACTATGTCAAAGAAAAAAGAATATTATCAGTCTGTCTCTGCACAGTATTTCTATGCTCTTCTTAGACCCACAAGTCAGACCAAAGCACATTGTCTGCTGGTTGGATGCTATGTAAAAGTGAACAGACATATCGCTGCTTTCAAGCTCCATAAAAGCTCTTCGGGAGCTGACAGGAGACTATCTGCTGGTTTTGTTTTAATACGAAGACAACTTACTTTTAAACAAAGAGGGATACTTTTCAATTTTATCAGTCTTCCTGCAGCTCCAAGTGTTGTAGTGTGTCACTGTCATTCCACCATGAGTGGATTTATGGCATGTCACACCCATCCCTGAGATAAATATGCGATGTAATTTCAGCTGCTGATAAGTCTATAGTCATTGGCACACCAGATTTCCCAGAAGGATGGGTGATAGGAGTAAGAAACTGCTTTCAGAGTTATCTGTGCATGCAAGTTTTTTCTTGGAAAATGCCATGCTCATGAATGTTGGGAAAGAGCAGTGCTGAAAGCAGTCTAATACTTTTGAGCCATCTTTTTCAAAACCTGAGTTAGTATTAAAAGGGAAGAGAGTTACATGATGGAGGGTCACTGTACATAGGCAAGAAAGAGTCCTTGGAACATGCTAATTGCCAAAACTGATTGTGATTTTGAAAGCTTGAGGCAACTGCCATTTCTTTTTTATTACTCCAAACCTTCATTTTCCTTTCTCAGTAGCTACTCTAATTAGTAACTAATTGTCAGATTTCTGCAGAGATTGATGTTGTTATATGCTATTTTGTGGAAATTTACCCAAATGCCTGTTAGGAACTTTTTACTGGACATGACGAAATAGCTGGTTATGGAACTTCCATCCTACCTCTCTTAAGTAGCTAAGAGAAATTTTGAGTAGTTGGGGATTTTCTTGACACCTAACTGTAAAATCATGGTAAGAAACCCAGTTAGAACTCAGCAGGAGGTTGCAGTGCTGGTAGCAGTCATCTGAGTGGTCAAACAGCTTGTGTTCATTTGGTGGCTGGATTCTCTGACACACACTACAGTGCAGGGACTCGGGGGTGGAGGTGTGCTTTTTGTCTTTCCATGTGACTTGTAAAAATACACTTCACCTATTTTTGTCCTTCCTATTTGTATATGTAACAGTTTAAGAATAACAGCAGTGCTTCGAGTTTAATGATTGTGTCTGTAACTATACACCAGGTCACTAAACGGACTGGTTTCTGATTTGGTCTGTAGCATGAATCCACCGTATGCATTTGTTCTATTGGTGCCCTGTGGCTCCTCATTCCTTTTTGCCTGTAGCCCTGAGGTTGATTAAACTGCATCAACTCTACTGAGACTGAGTTGCAGAGATGGTAATCTGATGTGTGACACCCTTGGTGTTTCCTGTTGGGTATTGCACAAGGGCTTTGAGCTTGTTTTCAGATGGCAAGTGCAGAAGCCTTGTTGCCACGTGATGTACACCACTCTTCCTGTTGAAAGGGACTGACTTGCAGTAATTTCAGAGGTATCAGGTACTAATTGTTCAAACCCTCCTTAGTGTAGTGCCATGCCTGGTTTTTTGGAGTCTTTTTTGAGCACCACCATATGATTAGTCTGTCGGATTTTGTGGTATTTTTTAATAGTTTATTTTTTAATCAGGGTGAATTTTGTGCCATTGTTTCACTCCTGGTTCTGTTAGCTTCCTGCCAAGTGATAATGATCCTATCAGACAATTCCATTTCCTGTGTACTGCTTGTAGAAATGGTACTGTTGTCTTATGTAAGTGCACAAATCAGCAGCTTTATTCATTCTTAAAAAAATAGAACTGTTCTATTATGCTCTCTAGTATCTTAACAAATCAAAATATATGCAACCATGCAGAAGTCGCATCCTGATTACAGACTTCATATTATGGACCAGGAAAGACCATTCCTGCTCCACTTGTCAGTGTGTGACACTCAATAGCATAAGTGAGGTTCTACTTCATTCAGGTAAGATTGTGCAGGGTCTTTGGAAGTGGCAACAAAACATGTGGTGGAGGAAAGGCAGACAGTGCAAGAGACAGACACTAATGGGTAAGAGAAGTAGGAAAAAAATCACTGAAACCATAATTTTTCTTTGGCTGAGCTGAGAATGTACAAAGATGTGCAATAAAATGCATGAGTTTTGTTATTTGTGTCTCAATTTAGATTTAAAAATTATTTTTATCAGCAAAGAGGCTGCTAAACCTGAAATTGGGAAGGCAATACAGTAATGGGTCTAGCAGGTCTGCGGGATTTCTGGTAAACAGTGGGACAAATAAATGTATCAATGAGTCAAAATGCAATGAGTAGGCATTTGTGTATTAAGTAAACCCATGAGAGTTTAATATGCATAAAGTAAATAGTAAGATTAGGTTATTAGAATAGCAAGCTGAAGAGAAAATAACTTAACCCTTTTGATACACATGTAAGAAATGTGTATTTGAGAAAAAAAATAGAGTGAGGTTTTCATGAGAGCCCAGTGATGATTGAAGACTGTCAATTTGGAGTTAGGGAAGAACAGAACACAAGAAATACCTTTGTCATCTAGAGGATACCAATCTAGAAAATCATGTTAGAAATAGGTTTCACACGTGTGGCTTCCCACAAGCTCCTTCTTAGCATATTTATTCCTCAAAATTGCACTTTCCTCTTTTATTTCAATTTTGGTTTTTTCTCTGTTCAATTGGCTAGAGCAGGTAAGATTCCTACAGCAGATGTTTTGTTCTCCTAAGCCAGGAAAACGTAAAATTATTCAGTATTGACAAAATACTTGTCAGTATATGCTGTAGATGCATTTTTTTGTCACATAGAAAATCTGACTTTACTCTGCCTGGTCAAATAAGTGCTATTTTATCCATCTTCATTATGAAACTTGATTCTTCTAGTGTCAAGTTTGTAGAGAGTTTCCCAGCTGTTGATTCAAATAATGAATTCAGATTCTAATAATTAAATTTACTAATCTTTTACCTAAACAGTAAACCACAGAATCTACAGAAACGGAATTTTATATAGAAAGCTCATGATAACATTGATGCATACAGCGAGAGTGAGCCATCCAGCATGGGTTTGTCATCTAGAAATGAAACAGATAAGATGACTTTAGCTCCCCATTCAGTTGTGTGTGACGGGTGTTCCCTGTTAATGGGCATTGCTTTGCTATCTCCACTGCTTGGTCAGGGTTACCCTCTGTCCTACCAACCACATCCTGTCACTTAATTATCATATTGAAGACAGGCTATCAAATAATTCTCAAGCATACAGGCTTTAGTGGTTCCATGGCCTTTTCATTTAACTGTGAAATAGTTAAGTGACTCAAGATGCTCAATGAAAGGAAAAGCATTAAGACTGAAGAACAAGATAGTTACTCATTGTCTTTTCTTGCCAATCATATACTCATTAGAGTTGTTCCTTTCCATGGTTGATTGTTTTTCTGCATCAGGTTCGTTCTCCTCCTGTAAGGTGCTGTGATGGATTGATGTTGGCTGGCCATTAGCTGCCCACTGAACTGTTCTATGTCTCCCCCTCCTCAGCTGAACATGTGATGATATAGATGAAATGTTCAGTTGAACAGGGGAAGAAAAAACAATGTAAAAGCCATGGGTTGAGAGAAGGATAGGGAGGTCACTTAACAATTACCATTGAGAAGACAAGTTCAACATAGGGAAATTAATTTACTGCCAATTAGTAAGGCAGCAGGATAATAATAAGACACAAGAACAAAACTAAAAACATCTTCCCTTCACCCCTTCCTTCTTCCAAAGCTCAGCTTCACTCCCAGTTCTTCTGCTTCTTCCTTCTCCAGTGGCACAAAATGTTGGTCATGTACCTAACCATAACCAGGTCCCACACCATATAATGACTAGTAAACTCTTGTTGTATTAGTTGTCTAAGCTGAAGAAAGCAAGTGTTCAAGATTAAGCACTCAGGAAATTCTCTACCACAAACTCTGTTTCACCTTCAATCTCTTACTACCTACATTTCTTTGATGTTTAAGATACAGCCCTAGTTATTAGCAAGTGACTTCTTATGTCATGTAAATAGTACAAGGAGCTCATTGGAGCTCCTAATGAGCATAGAGACTAAGTGTGTGTTTAATTATATATGGGACTGAGATTCTGATCTGTTAGCAGTTATTTGTAAATTGATAGACATTTTTGCAAGTCATGAACAGTTGTTTTAAAGTTAATTTGGAAGACAATAGAAAAGAATACTGCATGTCCTCTGTTTTTGACTGTTGCTGACTTTGAAATGAACTTGTGATATGTCATTTTTTCTTGCAGATGGAGCAGACATGTGATGATATAGATGAAATGTTCAGCAATTTACTTGGGGAGATGGACATGCTGACCATGGTAAATAATCTGAAGATCAGAATAATAGCTATTATATGTTAGAGTAAAGAGGCAAGGCAACTTTTCCCCATGTTTCACATACCTCCACTCTGAATAAATACAGATAAATTATTCTGTAAAACGTTCACCTAGGTTTCTGTTCTTAACATTTATAACAAGTGGCCTGAAGACTAAGGTAGTATCAGTGCAGGCTAGGTTGTTAGAGAGCTAACTATTTATAAAAGGTGCTTTTTCCAGAATTAGAAAATAAGCTATTTAAATTCCTCTGGACTCAGTGCAAATAAATTTGAAGATACTGTCAAAAGAGGAAGAGAATGAATCAGAATTTTCATGTATGAATGCTTGAGTACATAGGCTAATACAAAGTGACCTGAGTGTCAAATGTAGACTTTATAAATGAAAGCAATATTTTGAGTGTATGCATACGATTAGTCTATATCTATAGCAAAATACTAAGTTACAGCTAGGGTGGCATTCAGGAATTCATAGAAACATTTTTGCCAGTGCAGGATATGATCTTGAGAGGAAACCATAAAATAGCATGAGTCTGTTTGTAAACCTATAGTCACTCAATACTTCCTGTGAAACCTGACAAAAATTTTTTTTATTTTTTAAAAAAAAACCTCACAAACTCAATAAATTAGTTGTATTTTAATAGATGCATGCTTGAAAAGTCTTAAGCTGTCATCTTAAATACTATGTGAATTTCACTGCTTACAGCCTCTGTTTTGAGGGGTCTTTCCTCTTGTCAAATTAGATACCAATGGTTCTGAGATGCAGAATAGGAATTGTGCTTAAACTGTGTGAAAGCCAAGATTTAACACAACATTCTTAACTGTTGAATCACAGTAGCCTTTCTGCTTTTAAAAGGCTTTTTGTATTTTTATTTTATATATATATGTGTACCTATGTAAAGAAGGGAGGCAATTAGAGTAATTTCATTTTATTATTATGCCTTGAAAATTGACAAAAGACTGTGTGTTGTTTGACAAATTCAGGTAATTGATTTCCAAATGTTAATGTTTGTGGTAGTAGTTATGCCATCAGATAACTTTTTTCATCCTTCTACTTTAACAGAGTTTAGGAGTGGAGACTCTGCCACCTCCATCTCCCAAAGTGTCCAACAATGAATTTAGCTTTACAGTTGGTTTTAAAGATCTAAATGGTAAGTGTCTGAATGGATTCCTTCATGCTTATTTGCTTAGTTAAAATATCTCACAGCAACAAATCAGCAGAAAACTTCAAGCACCTTTGACTGGGAAAAATCAAAAACTTTACCCGACCGAAAACAAAAACTCTTCTGCTGGATGGAGAGATATATTTGTGTGTATCAGTTCAGAAAACTTCAAAGGTCCCAAATTTTAAAGATATATTGCTCAGTCTTATATAGGTGTAAGGCTTTTTAAAATGTCTGAGTATAGAGAAAAGCAAAAATAACTTTACAAGCTGCAGCCTTTTTAATGTAAAGATTTAACTTAATAGAAGACAAAGTTCTTCAGTGTGAGGTCAGAGCTGCATAAGCATTTTTGTCCAGTGGAAGTATCAGCTTCAGCTGCTTCCCCTTTGCTTATTGCTTGTTCTCTTTCTGGTTTGCACTGTTGCTTTTGCATGTCCAAATCTTTTGTGGCTTGTTTGGGGTTTGTTTTGGTTTTTTTTTTTTTAATTTTATTTTATTTTTTTACTGAAGGCTGCTTGTGTGCATTTGCCTGAGTTGGTTAACTTGTGGGCTTGTCCCAGAATCATTTCAATAGTAAGCTGCCTAATGTCTTTACCAGCAAAGTGGGGAGAAGTATGTAAACAAAGAGGATAGTAAACCAACTTTCCCACTGAAAAGAAAAGCTTGTGAAAATACTCCATTAGCATGACAGGCAAAGCAGAGTAAAGTGAGATGGTCTAGTGACATGTTCTCATTTAGCCTGATGAAGGATCTTTTCTTTGTTGGACTGTGTTAGTGTCTGATTCAGTGTTCTACATCCCTTTCCAAAATCTCACTTCAAGCTTTTATAATTTATGATTTACTTTATTTTAACTAGCTTCTTCAAAGAGAATTAAACCACTAAACCTGTTGGTGCTTAAAGAACCCTTCCTTTCTAGGAAGCTAAGTCATCCCTACAGGATGTTATTCCTCAGGATCTCTTAAACCATGGCTAATGGAAACAACTAAAGAAAAATCGTGTGTTGGTTCCAGTGCTAGAAGTTATCTTAAACTCTGACAGAGTAGAAGATAGAAAGCAACAGTTGTAATATTGTGTTTGATAAGGTGCTTTTGGAAGGATGCTGCCTTATTTGTTCTTTGCTTAAAGGATCCTCAAAGCTCTGCATGTTATGTGGGGTGTGTCACAGATGATCAGACTGATGTGCTACAAATGATACTGTGCAATTGCTTTTGCTTTTGAACTCTACAGTTCTGCCTCATCTTAATTTTAAAGTATTTGTGTATATGCTTAAATTAAGTAAATAGGGTAATGGCAGCAAATGGAATTTTTTGCATTGTATTACTTAAGTATGTGTCTAGAAACTTTGGATCGGGGCCAAGTTTCATGACATCATAAGGCCTGAGTCTGTATCACTGAAAGTGAAGCTTCCTGTCCTGCTTAATTTGTATTTATAGAGTATCTTGTACTATGAGAGTAGGCATTAATGGCTATTCCTAAAACACATTTGTTGCTTGAACCCATTGAAAATGTTGTTTCCTTTCCCATGACCCTTATGTCTCACAGTAACCATGCCTTCTGCAGTTTAGTCTCCACTGAACTGGAAATACAATGTTTTGCATTGCACTCACTCTGACACATTCTGTGGTTACTTTTACAGAATCCCTAAGTGCCCTAGAGGACAAAGACCTGGATGCCTTAATGGCTGATCTTGTAGCAGACTTAAATGATGTTGAACAGAGGACTTTACAAGCCCAGAAATCTTCTGGCAACCAGCAAAGTACAGTCGCTCAGCCTTCAAGAGGCTTGGATAGTGACGTTCAATGTAAATCAAGTCCCTGTGTTACCATTACTGGACAGTTTGGAGATGATTTGCCCCCTCCACCTCCAGACCCTTATTTAGAGCTTCCACCACCACCACCACCACCACCACCTGAACCACTCTCCCAGGTAAGCCTGGGTTAAACTTGTTATGAGCATTCACTAGTTCTTGTAATTTTTCAAGGGATGTTTGGCATTGGAACAACAGTGAGTATCCCTGGTTGAAACATTTTGTGAATGTTCTGCAATGATAAAAGTTGCATGAATGGTGGAGTGAAAGTTTCTGTTATTCTAGACTTGGCAATTTCTGCCTTTTCCTCATCCTTTTGCCTACTCCTTCATCTTTCTAATCATCATTCTGATAGCCAAAGACAGACATAAATCAATGCAAATGGTTAACTGTTATGGAAATTTTGTCACTGATTTTTTTTAAGAGAGCTCCTGGGGTGAACAGAAGGCAGTGAGGACAGGCTGAGGGAGCTAGACTTTTGTAGTCTAACAGAGGAGTGATCTAATGACAGACTAGAAATACCTGAAGAGCAAGTGAAAAGCTGATGGATCCAAACTCTTCCCTGATAGTGTTGTGTCATGATAGAGGGCAACATTTGCAGTTTGTAGTTTTGGACAGGACACTGTACAAATCTTTTCAAACAATGGGAACAAGTGAACCAGAGAGACCATGATTTCTCTTTCTTTGGAATTTTTTCTACACTTTGCCAGGCAGAATCATGACTGACCTGATCTAGTGTTGGTGACAGTCCTGCTTTGGGCAGGGAGGCAGACACAGGGCAATGAGTGCAAACTGGAACACAGGAGGTTCCACAGAAATGTAAAAAAAAAAAAATTCGCAGGGAGGGGGACAAAACACTGAAACAGGCTGCCCAGAGAGGTTGTGGTCTCCTTCTCTGGAGACATTCAAAACCCACCTGGACGCCTTCCTGTGTGACCTGGTCTAGATGTTCCCACTCTGGCAGGAGGATTAGATTAGATGTTCTCTTGAGGTCCCATCGAATCCCTGTGATTCTATGATTCCAGACTGTTTCAAACAGCACTTTTGTGGTGCCTGTGGTCTAAAGCACACTGAAATCAGCAGTGCTGGACAGTTCTTTCTCCTGAGTCTTGTGCTGAGATAATTCTCTTTTAGCTGGCATCCTGCATTACATGAGGATCAAACAAGGTTTCAGAGTAAAAAGTGGATATACTTGTTAAACACAATTGAAATTCTAACTTGCAAAAACGTAGCTGGGGCTCACTTTTGTCTCCCTCAATTAAAGTGTTCTTCTGAGACTGTGTGCTGATTTAGATCTCTAGCAGTATTTTCTGGTCTTTTTCCAGATGAGAGTAGAGGGCAGAGAGGCATGGGAACAGGAGGTATAGAGATATTTCTAAGGAATCTGTCTGCATTAGCTGATTTCCTCATTAAGTCACTGGTTCTGCTTTCTCTCACAGCCCTTGCCCCATTTGCTGATGCAGGTTGTATTCAAGTGCTGATGGCATAAGTGGCTTCCTGTCCAAAAAAATTATGTATAGCATTATTCCACAAGTTGTAGTGTGGATGATGGAGGTAATAATAATTTAAAATTACTACAGAAATAAAAGGTTTCAAATTAGTATTTACTGTCTTTGTTAGTATTTGCTTTGACCTTTCTGCTCAGAAGAATGCAGTGCAGTTGTCAATGGAATGTGCTTTGTTTGATCAAAATGCACATTCCTGTTAGCCAGGATTATTAAGTGATTCTTGAGCCAATCAAGGCTGATATGTTGTTTAACCCTTCTGGTTATCTATAGTCACATAGAAATAATGTTAATTATTCCCAGTGCACCTGTGATACTAGGAATCTGGTCTCTAACCTTGAAGTCTGCCAAAATTAAGAAGTATGCATTTTCTTTCAGGGAAGCATAGAGTTGTCTCCTACTTTTCCACCAACTCTGATGTTTCTTTTGAAAACTGTCCTTAAGCTAAATATGACTTCTGCATTTTCTATGACATCTAGATGACACATTAGCCTAAGCACTTCTTTAATCATGCTAGAATTTTGTGTCTGACAGCTTATTTACTTTATATCATCCCATTTTTATGCATTAAGACAGACAAAGGTTATGAAAACATGAGGGCTTTCAAGCAAGGTCTCTGTCACATGTATTTGTACAACATGTGAACTGTTCAATATAGGTTGCATGTAGGTGAAACCTTAATAACTCCTGCCTAAAATTTTCATCAGAAAACCTACCAGCACCACAATCAACCATTTTGGTTAAGAGGTTTTTCTTGCTTCCTGCAGAGAGATATTTTGAGATGGTAAGGGGCTGTGTGCTCTTCCCTCCTTAGAACAGCCAGCCTTGTTACAAAAGCCACTTCTGTCCAACAGCTTGTGCTCAGCTATGGAAAGTATTTATAGATTCCCAAAGCTCAGCATCTGTGAGCTGTTGCAGTGCAAATTTCCATACCTGTGAAGAGAAACAACATAAATTGACTGTTTTAAAAAAAATATTACCTGATAGTTGTAGTGGGGAATTTAACATGCTTGAAGCCACCTGTTTCAAGCTGTACATCTCACTTAAAGGATACTTGTATCCAGGGGAAGCAGTTATAAAACAAAAGCTGTTTTGTTGAGCAAGAGGGTTGTCAGTCAGGAGTACTTTAGTTATGGTTGAACTTGCCTCAAAGCTTGGGATGAGAGAGATAACCCTCTTAGCCCTTTGTTTGCTCTGTTTCTACGATAACCTCTGTAAGAAGTTTGGGGTGGCAATGCTTTTTCATTAACCCTGGTTTCTTGCAAGTGCATCTCCTGTGAGTTACAGCTATTCACTAAAGCTACAGCATTACAGTTGAAAATAGAGGTTGAAGGTCTTGAGTGGAAGCAGAGCAGGAACTTTCTCCCATAGTCATTGGCTGGAAATCTGGTTCACTTTTGAGTATGGCAGCACAAAATCCTACACCTTTGAAACACAGAAAACAGCAAAAGTGAGAGAGACAGGGACAGTAAAAATCATTGATGAGATAAGAAAGTAAAGACAAGACAGTTTTCAATAGACAGAGCAGGAATTTAAGTTTTAACACAGGGGTTTAAAGGAATGAAACCGGACCTCCTATTAATACTAACAGTCAAGTGGAGCCCCAGGAGCCACAGTTATTTGCTTTCAAAAATGTACTTTCACAATTACGTATGTGACCATGAGAGACTACTGGAAGACAGAAGCTGAAAAGAAACAGTCATAGTCTATACAACCAGCAGCAGTAGGTACTGGCATCTGGTATGTATACCTAAACCTCTCAGCCACAGGGGATCCAGAGTCTTCTTGGACCTCACCGATATTGAGAATGGCATGATGCTGATACAGCTGCTTTTTAAAGTAAGAGGTGATAGTAAGATTTTAGGAATCTCACAGTGGCATTCAGTAAAAGCTGAAGTAAACTTGAGTGCTTTATTTAACTGTGTCTGAGTTAGTATGAGTAGGACCATTAGTAGAATAAAAAGTCATGATGTTGCTCTGGTTTAAGGAATTGTTCCTCCTAATAAGTGTGTGTGCAGTAAAAGCTTACACATGGCAAGGGAAAGAAGTAAATTAATTTACTAAATAAAAGGTATAAAATTATAAATGGTGTAATTGCAAGCCATGGCTTGTAAAAAAGATCCAAAAAACTCTATTTCTTTTAACGCTAATTTCCTTCCCAGCAGCTGCATCTACTTTCTTCATCTTCTCTTTTGTATTTACCCACATGGAAACAGAATAGTCCAGTTTTCAGGCATTCCTGTAGCATTTCAGGAATAGATCCAGTAAGATCTGAATGTCTGGGCAACAAAAGAAAGCACTGGACCTGTAGTTCAAAGCTTTGGCTCAAAGATAATAGCTTAAGGAAAGCTGAGGATTCCTTGTAACTACAAATTTTCCCATGACAAGCCTTATGTTTTGGTTCTAAGTAACATGAAACAACTCTTTTCAAGTAATCATAAAATTCTGGCCTTTCTTACCAAGAAGTATACCGAATATTTTTTTGTATTTTCAGGAAGAACAAGAGGCACGGGCTAAAGCTGAAAAGATTAAACTTGCATTGGAGAAACTGAAGGAAGCCAAAATTAAAAAGGTAAGCCTTAAAATAGTGAAATGCTACCATAAGAGCTACCAGCTAAGTGTCATCATCAGTCTTGAAAATAATTTTCTTACTATAATCATCAGGCTTTTTCAGATTTAGTCTGTAACTTGAGACATCTAAAGTCTGTGGAGCTGTCTTGTCATCTGCCTGAAGAAGTTGTCTCTGGGTGAATGCTACCTTTGCTCCTCTTTTTTAAGAGGATTTGGAAAATTCTGCCTCTTTTTTTTTTCAATCTTGAGACAAAGCCCTGCTCTGATAGGTTGCTTTGTAGCAAGTGGGATGTACATTAAAATGCTGCTTACTTATTTCGTACTTAATACAGAAGTACTGAACTTTTCTTCTACAGTGGGTATGGGTTTAGCTAATCCCAGTTAGGGTGGTCTTGCTAAATATTTTCACAGCAGTGCAGTAATCTACAAGGATAATAGAAATTAGAAAGCTTCTAGCTCATGTCTGCATGGTGCTGCAGTGTGTTGTGTAATTATGCCCACTCATCCTAAGCTAGAGTTCCAGCTGAACTCGAGAGAAGCTGCAGGTGTCCAGTGACTCTCCAAAATGGGTATGAAGGAAAAGCAGTCATGACCTTTCAGTATTTTTCAGACAAGGGATGGGAAGTGCTAGAGATCAGAGCTCACAGACAAGTTTCCAGTAAATTTAGGGCTGTGCAGACTTGGAATAATTATCCCAGAACACTTTACGTGTACAAATTCTCCTTCAGAGAGAATGTATTAGGAGGATTTCTCCTGTGTTGTCTTTGGAAAGCTTTGAAACTGCACTTATGGCTGCTCGTTGATCACCCTCTTGTAGTGTTAGCAGTTCTTCTTTGGCAGGAAACATTTATTTTGAAGACTTTTTTTTTTCCCACCCTAAATATTTGGAGACATAGAGCAGAAGTAAACCTGAGTCTTGTGGCTGTGTCACTGTAATGAAATCATTGTGTAATTCTTGAACTATAAGTTGATTAAATAATTGTCAAGAAAACTGATCTCTTTTACTGAAAGTGGGAGGCAGAAAAGTGGGAGGATGTTGAACAGTGAGTTCACAGCCCAGAAGTTCATAAGAGCAGATGTTGGTTTCTTCAAAGATCTGCTTTGAAGAGTTCCATAGGATAGGGCCCTGGAGGAAAGAGAGACCCCAAGAAAGCTGCAAGCTTCAAGCATCACCTCCTCCAAGTTCAAGAGAGTTCCATCTGAATGAAGTGCCACAAAGATAATTAAGGAACTTGAGCATCTCTCCTATGAGGAAAGGCTGAGACTGCATAACCCAGAGAAGAGAATGCCCTGGGTGTTTCTTGTCAATCTATAGAAATACTTGAAGGAAGGATGCAAAAGAGGACAGAGCCTGGGTCTTTTCAGTGGTGCCCAGTGAGAGGACCAACTGAAACACAGGATCTGAACATCAGGAAACACTTTTGCTTTGTGAAAGTGCCTGAGCACTGGCACAGGTTTCCCAGAGAGGTTGTGGAGTTGTCCTTGAAGATGCCCAAAAGCCATCTAGACATGGTCCTGAAAAATGGGCTCAGGGTGACTGTGCTTGAACAGGGGATTTAATCAAATGACCTTCACAGGTGAGTACCAATCTCAGCCATTCAGTGATTCTATGAGAATGGAACCAGGCATGCATGTTTTTGAACAGTCAACTATAACCACACAAAGTACCCTTTTTTCCCCAGACATGTTGTAAATTATGCATATGCAACAATTGTTTTTTTGTATAATCTACCCTATGGTTCAGTTGATGATTTAAAAGAGAAGATCATAGAATGGTTTGAGTTGGAAGGGACCTTAAAGATCATCAAGCTCCAACCGCTCTTCCATAGGCAGGGACACTCCCACTAGATCAGGCTGCTCAGTNCAGAAAAGTGGGAGGATGTTGAACAGTGAGTTCACAGCCCAGAAGTTCATAAGAGCAGATGTTGGTTTCTTCAAAGATCTGCTTTGAAGAGTTCCATAGGATAGGGCCCTGGAGGAAAGAGAGACCCCAAGAAAGCTGCAAGCTTCAAGCATCACCTCCTCCAAGTTCAAGAGAGTTCCATCTGAATGAAGTGCCACAAAGATAATTAAGGAACTTGAGCATCTCTCCTATGAGGAAAGGCTGAGACTGCATAACCCAGAGAAGAGAATGCCCTGGGTGTTTCTTGTCAATCTATAGAAATACTTGAAGGAAGGATGCAAAAGAGGACAGAGCCTGGGTCTTTTCAGTGGTGCCCAGTGAGAGGACCAACTGAAACACAGGATCTGAACATCAGGAAACACTTTTGCTTTGTGAAAGTGCCTGAGCACTGGCACAGGTTTCCCAGAGAGGTTGTGGAGTTGTCCTTGAAGATGCCCAAAAGCCATCTAGACATGGTCCTGAAAAATGGGCTCAGGGTGACTGTGCTTGAACAGGGGATTTAATCAAATGACCTTCACAGGTGAGTACCAATCTCAGCCATTCAGTGATTCTATGAGAATGGAACCAGGCATGCATGTTTTTGAACAGTCAACTATAACCACACAAAGTACCCTTTTTTCCCCAGACATGTTGTAAATTATGCATATGCAACAATTGTTTTTTTGTATAATCTACCCTATGGTTCAGTTGATGATTTAAAAGAGAAGATCATAGAATGGTTTGAGTTGGAAGGGACCTTAAAGATCATCAAGCTCCAACCGCTCTTCCATAGGCAGGGACACTCCCACTAGATCAGGCTGCTCAGTGCCTTGTCCAGCCTGGCCTTAAACACCTCCAGACTGGGAGCATCCACAACCTCTCTGGGTAACCTGTTCCAGTGTCTCACCACCCTCACTGTAAAGAATTTCTTTCTTATATCTAGCCTAAATCTCCCCTTTTCCATTTTACAGTCATTATTCCTAGTCTTTCCATCACATACTTTTAAGAGTTGGATCAAAGGAAGTTTACAGTTTTTGTTACATCTGCTTTTCCTTTTCAGAGATAGTGTGGGTTTTCTTTTGGGGATTATCACTCTCTGCTTCTTCCTGATCTTTAAAAGAAATTGTATTTGCAGCACCAAAGCTTCTTATGCACACATTTTAAAATAAGAAGCAGTTTAAACAAAACAATATGGAGAATTCCTCCCAACTCACCATTTTACTTCTAGTTTCCACATACAGATCCTGTAGACATTTATTCTGTTTTCAATATTAATGGAGCATTTTAAGCACTTCCCTTATAATATATTCACAGTTCTGTGTCACATTTTATGTACTTCACCATTTTCTTGCTTTGTTCTCTTTTAACAAATATTTCACAACATGAGGAAATAGTGTCTCAGGTTAATTTGGTGACATAAGTAACTCAGCTGTTTGCTTATTGATAGATATTGGACCACTGCCCATCTTAGTGCAATCTGATTTCAGGTTATCTGTTGACATTAAAAAAATCTTCCATTCTTTTTCTCATTTAAAACTAAACCTGCTGCATTCCTACTTGCCTGACCTTTCTTACTTGATTTCATTATCAATAATAGATTTAGAGAAGAGATTATCTTCTGCATTTTCTCCATAGCAATTTCACCTCTCCAGAAGTCATGGATGGGACAAGGTTCAATTTCCTTTTTTGAGAAAAGGTTCTTATTTTGGTAATGATATAATGAGAAAGCTTCCAAGATGTTTTATTCCCTCAGGTCGCTGTGGGACAGGGTGCCTTTGAATCAGTAATAACCTTCAGCCTTAATCTTTCTTATCTGTGTTTGCAGATTCAGTCTAGCCTTTTACTTGCTTCTAGAATTAACTGACTCTTCTGTGACTCTGTACTCAGCTTGTTGTCAAGGTGTACATGAATGATAACAGCACAAAGTCACTAATGGTGGATGAACGTCAGGTGACACGGGATATTTTAGACAATCTCTTTGAGAAAACACATTGTGACTGCAACGTTGACTGGTGTCTCTATGAAATGTACCCGGAGCTGCAAATTGGTAAGTGGCATTGTGACAGAGAATACAACAAACAGATGTACTGCATCCTATGCTATTGATACTCTTGAAAAGATAACTAATAACATTTTTGGCACATTGCAGTCTTTAAGGCAAGGGATGCTGTAGGAATGTACTTGGGCTGCTCTTGCTCTAGAATTGATTCTTCATTTGTCTGTGCTGTGAGCTGCAGGAGGCTCCTTGCCCACCACTGTTTCTGTAATTCTATTTTACACAAGGTGAAGGTGCCCCATGAATTCCACTGTGTTTGTCAAGGCAGGAACAGACCCAGACACACCAGCACCCAGCTGTATTCTTTGAAGAGAGCATGCACTGCTGACATGCAGGCTGTTACATACTGACCAAACAAATGTTGTAATTATTCAAGACTCTGAGAAGCATTTCATTAATTTCTAATGGTTTTCACTTGTGATAGTAATTTTCTTAACCATAGCTGTGAACAAGATATTGGTCTCTGATGGGGCTGCAGCTCTGGTTTTGGTACCTTATGATTTAGGAAGTAACTGACCTGGTTTCCAGGTTCCTAGGAGGCAGTTGTGCAAAATGTACATATGGTTTGGTGCAACTTAATGAATTTTGTTTCAAAAAGGCTTTGAGGCCTGATTAGGAATAGAGCCTTCTCTAATTGTGAGTTACTTCAGGATCTCTGTATTGTCCAGGCTGCAAAAGTACTAACATCAAAAGGAAAAGGAAAATTGCCTCAGCTTTCTTCCAGGGTTACATTTGACCTAGAGTAACAGGGAATTGTTGAAAAGCCTTTTGCATTCTTATTTTACAGACTCCCAGCAGAGATGTAAAAATGCACAAAGAAAGCTAAATACTGGTGTTGCGCTTTAAAAGAGCCCCAAGGATAATCATCCTGCCAAACTAAAACAAAGAAATGTGAAAATACCTGGAATAAAGCCTGACTGATCATGAGCAAGGCGATACTCATGTGCCTGTAAGAATGGCAGTGACGTTAACTGTCAATCTGTTCTTTCTACTCCATTAAGATGGTACATGAGCTACACTCTTTAGTACCTGCTTACCTTGACTAAGGAAAAACTAGACATATCTTCAGACCCTAAAAATGTCACAAATATAACTTTGAATAATTTTAGAGTGTGTTGTTGCCTTAGAAAACTGCTCCCTCTGCTCCAGTGTGTGTGACTTGGACAAATATTTATGAGTGTTAGTATGATGGCATATGAACAGATTGTTTCCCAAATCTCCATAATCATTGAGAAGAATGTACTTTTGTTTCTTCATAATCTGGATAGACATTTTGAATTCCCCATCACACGATTAAAGCTGAAAGCATCAGGGAGATAATATGTGGTAAACAATAATTATAAAAAAGACTCTCTTGAGGGTTGTAAAATCAAGCCTTATATACAAGAAAATCCTGGTACTGAAATCAACAAACCAAAGTATATGTGGCAAAAATTAGTGTTAAATAACTAGTGTCATAACCTGATAATTATGTTATGGCTATCTTGAAATGTAAGGAAGTGTTTACCCTTCACATTCTTACTTCCAGTTTATATAGTGCTTTATATTTCCAGTGCATTGCAGAAGTATCAGTTGCTAAATGAGAAGTTTTATGTTGTCTTTATCTCCTCTTACATGGCCAGTCTAGGGCCATGAAGGATGTTATCACCTCAGTCCACTGAAAAGAGAGTGCATCTGTTTCCAGGGAATTACCAAAATCATATTGAAAATTGGAGATAAGGGAATTCCCTGTCACAATATTGAATTTGTAGAAAAATGCAGTTTAGGTCCTTCCAAAATTACTTGTGAAATTAGACTCAATTCCTTTTCCTTCCAAAGGGAGTTTATGTGACTGTTCAGCTGCTTAACATGAGTGGAACCTCAGAAGAAGAGATCAAAGTTACCTTACTCCAGCATGCCCTGTGGCATTCCTGGGTGGAGGATCTGTGTTCAGATGAGCACAAGCAGGGGAAGAACTGACATTAGGTCTCCCATGTCTCTGATGAAGTTTTTAACTACAGAGATACTGGGTGAAATAGTGTATCTTCACATCAAAACATAACATTTTATTTTCAGTGTATAGAATTCTTCCTGCTGACAAAAAGCAATTTTTCATTTTTTCCAATAAGTAAAAATACAAGCAAATATGTGGCTTTGCTCTCTTATGTGCAGTGGAAAGAAGTGCTGGGCTGTCAAGCTCTGAGCAAACATCAGGTAATAATTACATTCTTACACGGGAATTTCTGCAGTCTCAGGAGAGCAGAGAGTGAGTACAAGTGTCTTACATTGCCTTTTCTGTCTCTCCAGAAAGGTTTTTTGAAGACCATGAAAATGTTGTTGAAGTGTTATCAAGCTGGACTCGAGACACTGAAAATAAGATACTGTTTTTGGAAAAGCGTGAAAAATATGCTTTATTTAAAAATCCCCAGGTAAGCCAAGACAGTATTTGGGTAAGAGTCTAAGATTATGTCATTTGGTCTATATGCTCCCTGTCGCATTTGTAGTTTTCTCTCAACTCTGAGAGTTTGGAATTAGACAAAGTAAAACTACTACTTTCAGCAAAAAAACATAGAATGTTGCATGTAAGGATCTGGAAATTAGTACTTTCTGTTCTCTTCTGATGCTATTTTAAAGTGCTGTCTACAGTGGTAGAAAATGAAGCATGTAATTCTCTTCTGTTGCTAAGGCACAGCTCTTGAAACTGGGGTGAGATGGCCCACACATGGAAACCTGGCCTTTGTCATTACTGCAGTTTCCCCACTGTTCCTTGTAGGTCTATTTTATGCAAGTTGTATGTGAAACTTCCTAAAGTATATGCTGAGTCCTACAGAAAGTCCTGGATTTGATTTAAAAGAGTTGAGTGAACAACAGCTTCTGCATGCTGACATTGGAGTAAGAGGGTCTGCATACTGAACTGTGTCAAATTATTCTGAATAGGTGAATACAAAAGGGATTTATTTCCTGTGGTATGTGGTCAAATCTATATTTACAGACACTCTAGTGCATACTGCTGTTGGATTCTGGGGCAGTAGATCTTTTCCTCTTGTCAGTGGCCTGTTAGCTCACCAAACATCTAATGTGTTCCCAAGGGCAACAAAAGAAAAATGAGCAATTCAGCATTGCTGAAGAAATGAGTCACATATATCATTTGGCAGCCAGTCTCACCAAGCTGCTCATTAGAAAGTTGCTTTTTTTTCTTAGAACGAGTCAGTGTTTCAAATAAAACCTGCAGAGGGGAAGTTTCCTTCATTGACATAGCAAGTATCCACAGTCAGGCAAAGAAAACTTACCCTGCAGTGTACATGGCTTGATAGTGATTTTAATAGGAAACAGAAAAGCCAAGTTTGGAAGTAAAACACAAGTGATGGCTCAAGATGTCATACTTTCTAGAACATATAGATATACTTAGCAGAGGTTTGATTGTACATTTGATTTGTTTACTAGTAGTGCAGTTTGGGCAAATGACGTAAGGCAAGGCTGGGAACTCTTACAGAATGTAATCTTTGATGATTATTCTGGTCATTTGATTGTTATGAGTTTTAGAAATAAACATGACCTAAGCCAAAACCAGAATAACAGTGTAGCTCTGTCCTCCTGAGGGACGTGCTGAGCTTGATCTGGACACATCTGCAGTCCTTCAGTCCCTCTGTAATAAGCTCTAAAATGAGCAGCCTAAGGAGACTGGATCAGTAGTAGTTATCACACTGTTGCAATATTTTGCCAGCAATAAACTCTGACCATCTGTCAGGCTTAGTAAATTCAAATACTGTGAGACAGGCAGAATAGTACAGTTATATCAGCAGTTTGTCTTTTTGGCAGAAAATAATCAGTATTGTACAGACAGAGCTCATGCAAGATAATGAAACATGGTGGAATGCTTGATCTGGAGTGAAACTCTGGAAAAAAGGAACTTTTTCCACCAAGTGGAAGTGCCAAGGTATGGGGCAGGGTGTACCTATCTAACTGCTTACAGGAATTATGGTGTAATCAATGAGAAAGTGAAATCCAGTGCTCTGATACTGTATTCTCACTATATTCAGCTGCTGCCACTTAGCTTAGACAATGTTGCCTCATAAATTCATTTTGTGAGTGCAAAAATTGCCTGTGGTGGTAATGCTGGACAAGTAAAACTGATGGATGCCCCATTGGTATCATTTGGCACTTATTCTGTCAGAGATCATCTGTGGAGATTTCAGAGTTTTGTAGCTTGCAGATATCTTTCTGTAAAAAAAAAAA
>VZTY01024684.1:622064-668187 GCA_013400935.1 Turnix velox
ATTCCTCCAAGTTATTCTTTGGCTAATTAATGATACAAAATCTTCATTGCAGAGGTTTGGAGCAATTAAATGCTTAAAAAAAAATAAAAATCTTTCCAAGATTTCCAAATGCATTTCTGTTAGCTGCCTTTATATGTGATATAGGTTAAGCTACTTTAATTGAACATGTTTCATTTTTCTAAGGGAGAGGTGAGGTTTTGAAATGCAGGATTTATCTGCTGTATCTGTGCTTGCAACTTACTGCTCAGTTAATACCAATGGCTTTTTTTGAAAACTGTCATGCTTCTCACGTATTTTTTCACAGCATTGCTTCTAGAAACAATTATAGAAGTATTTGTAATGCATTTTAGAAAAAAAATCTCAAAAATCTGCAGGTGTCTCCCTCTTCATGAAGGCAGGTACACATGTGCCCTTTCTGTGATATAATTTACCCTGCATGGAACTTGCAGTAAAAGATCTTTCTGTGAATGGCATCAGTGACTTATCTCCAGAGGTGGAGCATTGCAAGTCTGTGACTAAAGAATGAAAGAAAAATACATGTTGGTGTAAGAACAAATAAAGAAAACCTTTGTAATACAGGAATGGTGATGTTTTTGTCATGTGGTTGAGTGAAGCTGTCACCTTGCAGCCACATCTCATCCCACTGATGACATGAAACCCCAAACCAAACATGCAATTCCCAGTGGTGTCCTCAGACCGGAAATAGCTTTTTGTCATGAACTTTGACTACTGGACTTGGAATGACCTCTTGTGGATGTGTGTGGTTTGCCTCCTATAGGATGAACGCTTTTGATCAAAAATAGAAGACCACACAATGATAAAACAAGTACAGCATACGGTCTGCTCCCCAGGTTTTTAACCACTGACAAATAATGAGCACCACGTACTTCTGGATTTCAGAGCTGAGATGTAAAGGAGGCAATCAGTAAAAAATGAAATGTGTGTTGACAGGTGAAAGATGACAGTGTAGATTTGTGTAACGTTGTTTTACGTGACAGAGCCCTGTTTCCCTACTGAAAAAGCTGTGGTCTCAGAGATCCAGTATGGATATCTTTACAAACTTTCTCTCTTTACCATTGATTGTGTCAGTACAGGGTGGTCTGTGTTTCTGCTAAATAAATGCCAGATGCCTGGATGTGAATCAGTTGTAATCAGAGTAGCTTTGTTTTCTTATCAGTGCACTGAAGGTTGACTGAGCCACATGAGTGCTCTCCCCACTTACCAAGGCTTGGCTCATCAGCTTTACAGTGATAAGGAGTACTTAACTTGATGAATCTTCCTTGTGTAGTTCATGGATTGTACTATGTCTTTAAAGTTATCTATAGAAGAAGGCAGGTTACAGCTTGGTTATCCCTCATCTTCCCAAATCATCTCAAAGTCTGGAGGCTCAGCCCAGTTTAACTATGCTCTCTGAGGTTTCTCTTCATGCCTCCATCAGTGCAAGGGAGGTTGTGCCAACATCAAGCCAGCAGTGCTGTGGTAGTGTTCCCTCTGAAGGAGGGCTCTTGCATATGTGCAGAGAGATTTAGCTGCAGCTGCTCACAACAGTATCTTTTTTCTCCAGTGGGATGAGTGGAGCGTTGTCACTCAGTCAGACCTGTGGTTTTGGACTGCGTAAGACAGGCATTGCTGAATGGGTTGTACTGAGAACACATTTCTAAGCAGGTTTTGTTTTGAGGTGGTTTGGGGTTTTTCCCGCTGTGAATACTGTCTTCAGATGTAGTCATGAAGCTGCAGTCCTTAGTGTTTGCTTACCTTCATCTGTGGACTAAAAATGTGCCCAGGCAGTCTGGGACTGGCTAAGTGCTGCTGCATGTTCCAAAGTAGAACATTACTGTGTTTTCTAACATAACTGTCTGTTGTATTGAATGCTCAATTTTTTTTCTTGGGTTCATACCACAGACATGGTGTCAGCATGGCCCAAATTGCAGGTGGCTGTGTTTTTTATGTCCCCTGCCTGACTTAATGTGAAGTTTTAAGAAAGCAGTTTTTAAAGAACTGTTTTTGAGGTCATCCACACCCCTTCCCCTTCCTCTCCTGGTGCCCTTCCAAAACCTGTCTGCTATGAGGCTTGTGTTCTGGCAGACAACTGTGTAGCACAGCTTGAAAAAAAGATGTGGTTGTGTGAAAGAGCAGGGTTTCACTTCAGATAAACCTCCTTGCTGTAAACATGGTTTGATGGCAGGGTGGATTTACTTCTTGTTTGTTTCTTGTTGCTGCATGCTGTAGCAACAGCATGTTCCTTCATGTATACACATGTCACATATCTTTTGGTTGTGTTGGCATTTGTGTTGCCATGTAGTTGTTGTGGAGTTCTGGCCATGCAAATGTCTCACCACATTTTCATACTCTTGAGACATGAGACAACAGAGAGATGAAAATACAAACTCCAGCAAAGTTCTGTAATTCTTCCTGCAGAATTGCTGAAGTATTATAGACTTAGTAGAAAATTTCAAGTAGATAGTTCAAAATTTTTCTCTTTTTTAATGATTTTGTCTGTTTCCTAGACAACAGTGTTTGTTTTATTTTCTTTGTTTTGCAAACTTAGTTATTTTACTAATTGCAGGGAAATCAGTAAGACTGTCCTATGCATCAAGTACTTTCTAAACCCAAGCTCCTCTTCTACATGGACTTTTGTTTGTAAAATGATAAAGCATGAGAACTTTGAGTGTTATTATTCTGACCCCAATCCCATGACTCCAAACAGTGCTTGATGCATGATATATCTCCTTGGGCTCTGCTGCCCACCCGTGCTTTGCTGTCCAGCAAAGCCTGCACATGCTCTGCACACAAGTGCTGTCATGCTCCAGACCTACCTTGCCACTGCCTGAATTTGCACAGATGAACAAGAGCTGTCTTTTCATCTATCTTTACAATGCAGATGGATGCAAAATCAGTTCTGCTGTTTAATGGTGGGTGAATTTATTTTCACTGGGGTGGCTGCAGCTTCACAGTCCTCACAGTCCTCTGTCACAGAAGCAGAGGGTCTTTTCAAAGTGTAGGATTTATTTTATTAGGCTGCAGCATACATGCCTAGATACCACGGTAATTATTTCTTCCGGTTTCTTGTGGATTTTTGAATACCTTCTCCAATGCATAAAAATACTTTGAACAGCATGAACAGGGCTTTGGAAGGGGTAACTGTGGATAAAAGCTTTGCATATAAACACTTTTATCAAAAATTAAAAGCCGAGTTATATTCAGATATGGAACATGCAAATTATCGAATTGGGGATGTTAAGAAAAATACTTCCTAGCCCTTTGGTATTGAGTTGTGTTCATCATATATTTGCATGCAATAAAATATTATGCTCTTCATGGCCTGTAATACTATAGGAAGTGGAGAAAAATTAGAGTAATAAAATCTGATCCATAAAAATATCAAAAAAACATACACATGGGCAGAACTAACTTTGTATTACTTTTGAATTCTATTAAAAACAAAGAATTATAACTCATGAGCAAGCAGATGGGATTAAAGTTTTTTGTAAGAAGATTCCATAAGCATCCTCCTCTTGCTTCTGCTGGCTGGAGTTCTCAGTATTGAAAAACTTAGTAGTTATTGAATGGGTTTGTAGTGATCTAGTTACTTGTGTTGCTATCTTTATAATGAAGATTAATTTCTTTTGTGTCTTAATCAGAATTTCTACCTGACAAACAAAGGGAAGAATGAAAACAAAGCAATGAATGATAAAAACAAAGAGGCTTTACTGGAGGTAAGCCAACTTTCTAGGTTGGTGATGCAGATGCACAAAAACCCTGTGACCATCTGCATCTGCTCTGCAGCAACAGCATTTAGTTCTTTTGGGCAGATGTGTAATGACAGGAAGTTCTGTGATGGTTGGTGTTCTTTGTGTCTAAGGTTCAATATGTGGATTTTCCTCTGTATCTGCTGTTCACCATAAAAATTGTGGATTGTATCCGCTATCAGAGAGATTTAAAAATGGAGAATTATTTTGTTTTTATAGACCCCACTACCATGAAATGTTTTTACTTAATTTGAAGAGTGATGGCAAGATAACAGTAAAAATAGTGTTACACAAATATGAAGAAATGACTGTGCTACATCTTTAGGCCAGTCCTTGTGACTTTATAGCATTATTAAGGATGGTCAGTAGCAAAGTTATCTTTTGAGCTAGAAGCAGATATTCTTCTTACTACCTCAAATTATTACCTGTACTATGACTGAAAGTCTATTTAGCCTTGTGCCTTTCTGGCTGTAGGGTTTTTTCAGTTTTTTGCTTGAGAGAGGAAAATATAGAGCTATATAAAAATTGTAACAGTTCTCCCAGCAAGCATTTTGACCTTACTAAAAGTTCACAAAGGAAATGTTATTCTCAGGTGACTAAGGATTCCCATTTCAAAATTAGTGCATCTTATGAAGGTGCCACATGTCAAAACAGCAGTAGTCCTGGTAAATTCTAAATGAAAGCATAAGAGTGTTTGAGTTAAAAATTGCCCAACAGTGAGTCCTTGAAGCAGAAAATGAAGTTTATTTGTTTAAACATTGTTTTAAGTGCTGTCTTGTATTTCAAATTGAAAGCAGAGACTGAGGAGGAAATTTTTCTATAGCTGTTTGTAGAGCTTTGTGCTGAGCACACCTATGTCTGGTTAAAACCTTTGGTAGGTTATTGCTTGGCCCTTTAGAGAATGGAGATTTGGCAAGCCACCTTTTCTGGTGTGAGAGCCCAGCCTGCACAGCTGAGTTACTACATGAGCTTGGAAAATTTTCCTTTGCCTTTCTAAGGTGTTCATCTCCCTTGTAACCACATTCCCCATGTTCATGGGTTCACTGTGGCAGGAAACGTCTTTATTTTTCGAGGGACCATTTTTCTACTATTTATTAGTAAGGTTGTGTTTAAATAAATTTATTTTGTTTATTATTATTTTTGTTGCATAGGAAAGCTTCTGTGGGACATCTGTCATCGTGCCAGAGCTTGAAGGGGCCCTTTATTTAAAAGAAGATGGGAAGAAGTCCTGGAAGAGGCGTTATTTTCTTCTGCGAGCTTCTGGAATTTATTATGTACCCAAAGGAAAAACTAAGGTCAGGAAGCCAAATAATGATTTTAGTAGTGATACAGTTCATTGAGGTGAAAGGGAAGAACTCCCAAGGTGACATTTTTAGAACTCTTTCTGGTGCATCTGAGAGGGCTGGGCTTTTTTTGGTTTAAATTTGACTACACCACTTGTGCAAATATTGAAATGTAGTCATTGAATCCTGTCACGTTCCTCTCCTTTCGATTTCTATAGATAGATAAAAGCTTTAATGAAATAGCACTCCTGGAAGTCAGCAGGGGAAAGAAAAACAGCACAGCACCCTTCAGATGGTGATAGAGTTCTCAAAATGCTTCCCTGTTGTATGGTTTCCTCTGAAAGAGTATTTTTTAAAGTTTTCAAGTAAATTAATTTCTTATCAAAAAGAAGTGGAATTTTGCTTTCTTTAACACTGACTTTCTGCAGTAACTAGCACACAGCAAGGCTATATATTTTTTTCCTACAGTGATCTTTACCTAGAGAACACATTGTCCCTTAAAGTCTTTAAGACTGTCCGTTGTGTAGAAGTGAGACAGGAGTGTCCAACTCACCAAATCAAATGGGCTGGCATTTAGTTATGCAAAATATTTATAGAGTCTGAATTGCCAGCACTGGAGAAGCCAAGAGGTTCTGGATATGTTGCACATAAGGGTGGTGAGGCCACAGTGATGAGGTAGAATGGTGGCTTTGCCACTGGTGAAGTTTATATTGTATTATGAAAACCACATCTGTTATCACTTAGAGCTCTACTAATGCTTTATATTTGAAAATTCTGATGCTGCTTATGGAACTTTACTGTTCTGATTTGTGCTGAGAAACTTTTTTGCTATTCCCTGATTTACAAGGAAAAAAAAATAGTTGATAGCTCGTAGAGGAATTCTGTGCTGCTGCTCCAGAGACTTGTGTTTATAACCAAATTTGAAACACAGATCTAAATTACTGTGCTACTTTTGCATCAATTTATTTTCACTTTGCTTCACCCTCAAATAATGGTGAGTCCTCAGTCCTCAAATCATATTGCACACACACATCTTATCTATTAGGAACTAGAATAGAGAATAAAAATAGTCAAATGAAAATTCCATCTTGGCCATTGCCTTGCAGTGTGTTTGCCAGCAATGGCCAGAAGCAGAGTGCCAAAGCAGAGCAAATTCACACTTACAGTTAAGCAGCCTTTTTTTCCACCATCCAGTGGTACCTGCTTCAGTTACTTAGTGCAAATGAGAGAAGTGCTTTCTTTTTTCAGGTGGTAAACTGCAGATGTTGTCTCATGATGGAATCCTGCAGTCAACTTGTAACAGCTGTCCTAGTTTAACACTCTTGCCTGTTAGCAGTTACACCCACTGTACCACAACTGAGCCACTTTAAGGAGCTGTGGGGGTGCTTTAGGCTCACTGTATTACCAATTCAGCCACTAACAGGGAATGAGGACCTTGCATCTACTTCTCTAGGAGATAGACACAGCTCTTTAAAATGGTAGCAGAGTCAACTGTTTGCTCCTGCTTCTATAACAGCAGAAGGATGCATATACCCTTGCCCCAACAGCTCCAGAGAGGGTCAAGTTTCCTAGCTCAGATCTGTGTTTAATGGACTCTCTATTGGAAGAGCTGAAGCTCAGATACATGTCTTTTGTGGAGACAGGAATCTCTGGGAAATAAGGGTGCAGTGAGGGTGTTGAACATCTTACAGCACTGTGGCAGAATTCAGTGGAGTTCATTAAACAAAGCCTTTAAATTATGAGAGTTCATCCCACGTCAGGGTGATAAGAAGAGTGCAGATGGATCTTTCTGTGGTCATTCAGTGATGGGTAGAGTTTTCTTTCACTGAGGTACAGAAACAAACAGTTGCCAAACAACAGAATCTTCAGCTGCTGCAGCTGTTTTGAAATTCATCATGTTCTCACTTGTTACACAAAAAAGTCTGGCGTACCTTTGAAGCCTTCATGTTGGCTGTAGAATACATTGCAAACATGAAAATACAGAGGCACATTCTGAGAGATTTGCACATATGCCAGCCAGCCACACTAACTAACACCAAAGGTGGTTTTAATGGTTTGCATTTTCTGTTTGCAAACTAGTCAGCACTGCTGTCTTAATTAGTTTCTTCAGCATTACTCTACCTATATCCTATTTAAAAACATGCTGGATCACAAAACAGTAGAATCAGAATCGCAGATAGAATTTTAAAATGCATTTCTGTGAATTGTGTTGCTTTGCCATGGTAACACTGCAGAAATACTATCAGTAAGTGCCTTTGTCCCTTGCATAAAAATTTGTTCCTTACTTGGAAATAAAATAGCAACTCCATTCATATTGGTCTTAATTGCTGTTACCAGGTTCACCAAGGAAAGCAGCAATTCATTACACTATGTGGATGTGAACATATTTAGGAAATTACCTTGTTGGAAAACCCTAGGTCCACATAGTCAATGACAAAATCAATAACATAGGCATCAGGGGAGACAAAGGAGAGAGAGAGAGGCCCTGTCTTCTGCACACAGCATGGAGTGTTTCATCTCCCCACAAATCTTGTATACTTAACTTGTAAATAAATTGGCTCATGGGGGTACTATTAATGAAAGTACCAGTAAGAATGAGACCAGAGTAGAAGAACCATCATACGACAAAATATAACCAAATTCTTAGGGGTAGAGTGGGTTTGTGGGTTTTTATTTTCTTTTTTCTCCTCTTCACAATTTCCTCATTTCTCAGTTTAGCCAACAGTGACAACATGACATGGCCATTTTTGCATTTCCACTCAAAGGATTGCAAAAGTTACACTTTGCAGAACTCTGTGCTGAGGAGTCTGCCAGCAACAGAAATCTTGTTACTTTAGCAACATATTGTGTAAAAAGCAAATAGTATGATAAACAAAAAAAGCAACAATGCCAGTAAATGTAAGAAAATTCAAGGCAAAAGATGAAATCCATACTGATTTCCCAATGAGAGTTTGTTATACATTCCAAGGAAAAACAAGCTTACAAAGCAGAACTCCAAACTTACTTTCCCCACTCAGAATTACAAGGATGTGGTTTGTAAGGTCTATATCTATTTTACTATAGTTTTTCTAACTATTGTGTTATGTGTGATCTTATCACCCATAAGTAAAAATTTCCACATAAAGCACAGCAAAACCAGAACAACAAGAAAATGTTGCACTGAGTTGTTATTCCTAGTATGTACTGACTCTTCCAATTTTTAGTATAAGAATGCAAATATTTAAATTCATCTTTCTTCAGTAAGCTTCATGACAGTTAAAAAGAAAAAAACAGCATTGACATTCAGGCACTTAAAAATTTCCTATTAATGAGTTTCACGTCAAAATTCAATTTGTTTTAATAATGATGTGCTTGGTTTTCATTTGTAGACATCACGGGATTTGGCATGCTTCATTCAGTTTGAGAATATGAATGTTTATTATGGCTCTCAGCACAAAGTGAAATATAAGGCACCTACTGATCATTGCTTTGTCTTAAAGGTAATGTACAAGAAAAAAAGGTTCTGTAAATGTCATACACAATGCATGATGAGAAGGCTGGCAGCCCCTGATGTTGGCAATATGATTGCTATGGACTATGTACTAAAAAGCTTGTTTACTTCATATTTGCAGTGCAGACTTAGCTGTTGGGTGGTTTGTTGAACTCAGATGCAAAATCTTGCAGGAATAAACATCTTATTGCAATGTATTTTATTGCACAACTATTTGTGGCAGGAGTGCAAAAGACACTGTTCATGAACATCAGTGCTTGATGTTGCAGGAAGTGGGAGATATAATTGCTGTCTCTCCAGGTAACAGCACTAGAACCTGTAAATAAGCTGGGAATTCCTGTATTCCTCTCAGGAGGGGAGAAGAAGCCTGTGCTTCTTACAAAGCTCAGATAACAGGGATAAAGCTTTGAGGCTGCAGTAATTAGCTCTTGCTTGTTATCTGTCATTAACACTGATTTTGGAATACTGTGGGATTACTGTGTACAATACAGAAGATAATCATATTGCTGCTTCTCTGTTTGGAGGCCTGCAGTGTAAAGAAGTTATTGCAAAACATGGTATCTTACCCTCTCAGAAAATAAATCACATCAGAGGTCACTTACAGTACCACATTTCTGGATGTAGCTGCACACTTTTTTACTCACTTTCAGAATGTCTGCTAGCCAAATTTACACATGGCCAAGCAGACTTATTTTCTGAAGCAGATGTATCTAATTAACTCAGTTGAGCAGTTTTAATGCTATAGTTCTCCACAAAATGCTTTGAAAAATCACTTTATCCATTTCGTAAAACAGGAATGAGCCTTATGAAGTTAGCAGGTAAGCATTATTTCTGAAAAATAAAACTTCTAATGGGAAACAATAAATCGGAAAAGGGGACCTATTTTTAAAAATTAGGGGAAATTGATTTTCTGAATAGATGACTGGTCAAAGGATTATCTGACTAATTTAATTACAGTAATTCACATTCTCTTCAGATGATTTTTGCAGTGTGTGTAGCAGTGTGTTTAACTGTTCACAATCATTATGAAAACTTTGGAGACTTAGCAATCTTTTGTGAAAACAGGTGTGCCACAAATAAGAACTTACACTTAAAAAAAGTCACAACTCTGCTAAAATACTTGCTTTATTGATTATGTGATAATACATATATTCTCTCTCTATGTATATATAGCACTTACCCTTAATATGAAATCAAAAGCAAAGGAGGATTACAGACTTATAAAGTGTACAAATCCTATTTTGCAAAACTGTTTCCTCTGATGGTTATAAAATGTGTTAGCAGTATTCTAGAATAAGTATCTTATTGATACAATCATTGTATCTGAGAAGGCTATTTAGTGATGAATAGATTATGTTACAATGATAGTTAGTCATTTTACTTCCCTCATATTAGTTTTTTTGTAGGTTTCTGGTTGACTCAGTTTCATACTTGACTGTTTTTAATAGTTCTCTTGCAGGGTCATGAGTTGGTCAGGAAGTATGGACAAGTATCGATATCTTTAAATCTTCTATTGCTTCAGAAGTGAAAGCCTTCCACTTAAAGTGACTTTCTGAGAGTGATGAAATTGAGAATTTCATATTTATTACAATTTCTGTACATTATATTGAATTCTATATATATAACCTTTTTGAAGGCAAGCAGCTGGAATGAATTCTGCTGTATCTTTCTCTTACCTTTGGAGTTTGGAGCTGAGGATGTAGTACATCTTGAGATCAGTGAGTTGTGGGAAAGAACAAAGTTAAACATTGATATCTCTAATTGGATGCCTGGTGACACAGAAGCCCGTGGACAGGAACACGGAGCCATTTATTACACTCAGTCACATTTTCTTCCTGTCTGTTTTCATATGGAAGTCTCCCAGAAGATATCTCTCTTGCTGGGAGACACTTGTCCTGAGATGTCAAAGTAAAACAAACCATCATCCATGAGTTATTTCTCATCCTGTCATAGATTGAGAATAAAGACCCCAAGATAAAATGACAGTACTTTGCAGGTCAGTGAGCAAAAGGCAATAGATTTAACTAGTAAACGTTTATGTTTATTATACTGGCAACTTAGTAATGCTGAAGGAATTTGGATGCTCAAGCCAGATGGAAATTTCTCCATAGCCAAGGCTACACTGTTTTGTCTTGACTCTTCCATTCACCTCTGTGTGCCTTGGGACAGTGAGCTCTGCAGAGCTTCTCTTCCAGTTACTTGTTTGTGTTGGCTGCAGAGGTTTATCTTTCTTTAAAGCAAATAGAGGGAGTAATTGGAAGAGTAGCAGCCATAGCCTGGCTTAGCTCCAGCAAGCTGTTACAACACTTGGGAATTTTTTTAGTAATAGCATTTAGTAATAGAATTTTTGCTTTCTGAGGACCTCCTTAGGAGCTGCTATGTCCAAACAATGAGCAGTCATTGTCAAAGTTACGTTCTCTGATGTCTTTTAAACTTAACAAAAGAAAGTGTACAACTCAGAGGCAAGAGACCAGCTTGTACTTCAAAGTGCAAGAGAAATGCAAGGACTTAGCACTTTCAGCCATATCTCACTTCTCTGCTAGTGGAAAACCCTGCTGAATTCAGAACCAGACAATGATTTACCAGCTTTGAGCACAGAGTTGAAAAAATGCTGTATTTCTTTCTGACTGTTTAAGGTAATTGAGGTTCTTTATTCAAAAACAGGGAAATGCCCTTTCCTCATTTAAATGATAGCAAAGTAAATGGCCAGTGAGGTGGGCTGAATTGGATATAGCTTCGTGCTTCTTTTCCTCCAATCCATATTTGCCTGATGAGCCTTCTGAAAAAATAACTAGGCTGAATATAGTAATATTTGTACCTGCCTTTAAAGGTCCTATCTTACATTAGGAGGGAAAAAAGAGATTTCTTTCTGCCTTCCTCACACTTTGGTCTTCTTTATGGTGTTGGAGTTGCACCTAGACTAGCTATTTGAAACTAGCTCAAATATAAATGTTCTTATTGTCAAATACATCCTGTAGGATGTTCCTCTTACATCTAGAGAAGCAGTGTGCTGTGAGTGGTCTTTGCCTATCATTTCTTCTCAGTATATCAGCATCCTATTGTGTATGCTGTAGCTCAGAACAAAAAAGGAGTGTTTTTTGCTAATTTGTTAACCATCGAGAAACTAAGAAAATAATGGGGAAAAGGGTTCTGTGCCAGAAACAATTCAAAAGCACATCACAGCATCTATCAGCAAAAGAAAGCAGAATTTGATGAGCTTATTCAGGAGTTTCTTTCGGGATGATTCAGGAGACAACTGCAATAACTGAACAAAGCAGTTGCTTCCTCTTATCAGCTGCTTTCAGGCAGCAGAAAGCCCAGCTGGGACCAACCGAAAAGAGCACAGCTGGCTGGTTGGTGTCAGAGAGCAGAGTCACCTTTGGCTGTCCCTGTGCAACAAACCAGAACCAACATGTCTGGGTTCTGAGGATGAGAGTGCAGACTGGCAAAGAAGCTACAGAGGAGTTGACTTTCAGGGGCCCTTAGGCTTTGGGGCAATTATGAATCTTGAAGAACTGTTTTATTTCCCAGTAGCTACTTGTTCCATAGCTGTCTAAAATGGAATTGTTCTGTATCATTCTTAAACAAGCTTTCTTCCCTCAAAGGAAGAGCCACACTTAAGCAAAAAACAGCAGCCTCTGAATAAAAGAATTACTCTTGCAGCATCTGCTGCTGTAAACATGCAGATTACTCATATTTTCTGATCAGCCTAAACACAGAGCTTACAAAAATTTAAAGATACTACCCTTCAGTTTGACATCAGATGAAGTGAGTGCATTTTAATGTAGTCCATCATACGTGTAAGAGAAGAAAGGAAAGGGCAGCCAAGAGTGAAGGAAGACCCTCACTCAGACCTCCATCTGTCAAGGTCAGACCTGTCCCTCTGTTCCAGGCAGAGGAGATGGATGAGGGAAGCAGTGTGGGTCTCCCTGCCACACTGTGGAGGGCACTGGCTGCTACTGGGAGAGGAATGACAAGGGAACAGAAATCTCTCTCCCTCATAGAAAAAATAAATTCATCCTCTGCACACAGCAAGTGTGTGAGATGGAGTGATTTCATCCCTCACAGTGGCTTTTTCACTTAAAAATATGAATTTTTATGCATAGATTCCCTGTAAATGAGCTTTTTCACCATCAACTATATTACATGTGAAATGCTATGGAAATGGATGAGACCTTTTCTAATTTATTTCATATTCTGAAGCTGAAAACTCTCAAACCCTAGAAATTTCCCCATGAAGGAAGGAATCTATTCATTGTGACAGCATTCCATGCACTGAGCAGAAATCGTGTATGTAATGTCTGTCCAAGAGCAGGTTTTGTCACACCATGTTGAAAAATCTTTCAAACAGCAAGGTAATCTATATGCAAATTTGCTGGTTTAGTCAGTCTGATGTGCCTGTGACAAAGAGTGGATTTAATTATAGTTTATTGGTGCTGGTTGTGCTTGAGTAATCTGGAGGTAATGGTGCATAATGCTGAATTAATCTAGGATGAAAAAAATTGTTTTCCTGGGGATAAACTGAGACAAAGGCAAATCATCCTCTGTTTCCGCAGCTGTGTACGTTTTTCTTTGCAGTCTAAACAGCTAAGTTTCCCTGGTGTTATTTGGAAACTATGATTTTTTTTTTAAAAAAAAAAACCTCTATTGAATTGTCCAAAGAATTTTTGAATTAAATTTTCAGGCAGAGTAGCTTCTGTTTGTGACAATGGCATCAGTTCTAGCTGGTAATTTGGTATTTAGTCTCTCCACTCCTGATTCCCTCCTCCCTTGCACCCAGTGTACTCCTTCCAGACTGAATTGTGTACATAATGCATTCTCCAAAATGGTAGTTAAGAGGGTAGAAGGTGAGAATTGCAGTATTTGAGTTAGAAAATGGTAGGAAAAAAGTTGTAGAGCTAATTGCTAGTGCAGGAGATGAGGAGAGAGAACAGATTTTCTGTTCTTTGTGAAAGATTAGAAAATTGTTATTTTACATAGATATCTCAGAGTAAAATTCATTGCTAGGTAAACTGGAAAAGCAAAATCAGAAATTTTTCTTTATTGCAGAACACTTAGATAATTGGGTGTACAGCCATAGGACATGCACATGGTTTTGCAAGATTAATACATAAACAGTGGGGAGAATAAGGGCAGACAATGGATAGGGAGAAATATATCTAATAGCTTTAGAAAACATTGTATCTGCATGAAGAAGTCTTCTGTTTACAAATGGCTATTATGTATATTTTTAAAGAAGACCTGAATGTTTTTTCCTTAGTGGTTAAAAAAATGTAGGTCGAAAGAATGATTTCCTTATCATAGGACACTTACTGTTTTATCTGTGCAGTTCATTTATTTTTCAAAAGATCAGTTTAGTATCAAAATTTGACCATTTCATCATAGTAGATAGTAAAGTGGAACCACTTCAGTGTGATTTTTTTGAATGGTGCTGAGTATTAATTCTGCTTGCAGCCATAGGGCCCAGGAGAGTCTTTAGTTTTTTGAGATACTAGCTCAGTGTAGTTCATCAGCAGATGATAAGGTATCCAAAAACATTGACCATTTTGTGAAAGAACGTGGACTGAAGCCAAAGCTTTTGATCCAAAGTTAGTCACTCTTTATGCTTCTGGCAATTGTTTCTGCCTCAGAGACTGAGCAATGATCCATATATTTTGGAGCAAGGAATCCAATAAGATGCATGAATAACTTGAATTTACTTTTCATCTTCAGTGCTGGAAGAAGGCAAAGCTTAGTGTTACTTTGCCTAAAAATACAGTATTTCTCATGTAACTGTTATGATTGTCATGATTATGACCTCTGTTAGTCTCACAGAGAGGCTATTACAGGGACTATTTTAGCAAAATTAGACTTGTGTACTGAGTCCAGCACCTTAGGTGTGTGTGCTGTACTACACTGCTACCCTGAGAAGAAGGAGCTGTGAAAGGAGGGAATTGGTTCACGTGGATCTTCACACCAAATCATCATTTCCCAGGACTTTCAACTGTCCAGATATTTCTCTGAATTGGTTATACTGAGCCAGCATTTTTACATGCTGTCTAGTAGATTTTACATGTGACCTGAAGCTTTTATTGGAAAGTTGAGTTTGTAAAGGTCACCACTGACAGCAGAGATCTGTTCTTTGTAATGCCCAAGGCATTTCACTGTGGTACAGTTCTTCCCAAGGAAGAAAGCTGCTGGGGTGGGGTGTCATAGTTCTCTTGGCTGAAAAATCGTACCTTTCTGTCCTAAGTAGCATACTTCATCCACATAGAAACTACAAGAAGCTAAATTTTTAATAAACTGGCTCAGGTATAAACCTTCAGTGTCAAGCTTGGTGCTGTTGGTGTTTGGTCTCATGATTGGTCTTACACCCAGGTGCAGTAGGCAGCCTCTGGACTGATGTAGCTTGAGACAGTCCTTCTTAGGCCTGATGCAAACCCCAGGGATGGTAGTAGGGATACTTCCAGTCAGGTTCAGTGGGCTAAGGGTCCTGTACAAAGGGTCATTTATGTGTCATTTATGTGTTTTATGTGTCATTGTTAAGGTTACACATAAAAAGAGAGCCAGTGCTGCTGCTGCCTCTTGGAAAGTGAGTGAGAATGTAGTTCTTAGCTGTATCCTAGTGAAGATACAGACTGCCTGCACCGAGTTTAGATCTCCTTGTGAGAGCTGGGTGCTCAGCAGCTGGCTAGTTTCAACCCTAATTGGCAGAGTATACTTGCATTTAGTTGTGGTCGCTGATTGGAATAATTTAATCAAGGAGATTATTGGGGTAATTTGGAATAGGCCCCACTGGTGGATGTCAGTAGTTAAGATAGATTGCCCAGTGGAGACAATAGCTAGTAAAATGTAGGACAGAGAGTAGGCAGGAAATAATTCCCATGTTGGCTGTCACAGGACACTCTATCCTTGTTCACTGACAGCTCCTTCTCAGCTTCTGAGGTAGTATGAACCCCACAGTCTCTAATATTCAAAGGCAGGGTAAGCAGTGAGGTAAGGAAACCTGTGAGGCTGAGGTTCTGGGCAGTCAAACCATAAATAATGCACAATCTATGTGTACACACAGTAATGTGCACAGGGACTAAAGCTTTGATTCAGTGTTCAGTGGTAGTCAGATATATAAATAATTAGTTTGAAATAATTAGGAAAGGCATAGATAATAAATCATTGAAATTTGACAAACCATGGCACAAGTCCATGGTTCCCTCTCACCTTCAAAGAAGGTAAAATAAACTTGGAGAAGTATCAAGGAGGAACAAGAGTATGCAGAAGTAAGGAATGACTTTAACTTGAGGGGTGACTGTAGAAACTGGGAGCCTGCATGCTGGAAAACCTCCAACTTGCCAGGAACAGTATACAGATCTCTAGGCTTAGGATTAGCATGGAGAGAGGTCAGCCATTCTTACAAAACATTTACACAAAGTTAATGTCAGTCAGTTTCAGAGCAAAAGAAGGTGGTTCTTTATAGACAGTGTAGCAAACCTGGGAAAACTACTGCTAAAAGATGTTGTGGATTTCAGAACACTCTCTGGGCTTAATAAAAAAATGAAGGAAGTACCAGGAAGAGAAATCCATTGAGGAATCTAAATACAGAGAAACCCCATCCAGCTCTGAAAATTCTTTGACCTGAGAATTGTTGCAGATAGGAAGAGTGCAGAGAAGGAAATGCCATATATGCTTGTCTTGTTCTTTCTCTTCCCTCAGTATCCATTTGTGGCCACTGTCAAAGTTTAGGTAATGGGTTAAGAGATCTTTGATCTGACACAGTTCTGGTGCTCAGAGAAGAAGTCTGCAGCAGCGCATCGGAGGTTCACAGCGGCACGTCCCCAGTGTAGGGCTGTGTCTATGTGAAGCACCATTACCTGGCTCGCTCCATGCCATGTCCTCCACTGCCTTGTTTATGCAGTGTGCACTTTCTTCCAGGTGTTTCCATGAACTGTCTCCTAAATTATAGAAGTATTTTTGTTTCTTCCTTGTAATATAAACCTGTCGGTAGGTCGAGTGTTTGAAAATCAGGGGGAATATGCAAGCCCATTGGATCTCATTGTCATGAAACGGGAGTGGAAAAAAAAATCCTTAGTTTTCATTTTTAAAGCCTTGGGTGCCATCTGCTGGGTTCAGTAGGACATTACACATTGGAGCAAAATTGCTAGCTGCAGGTTGAAAAGTGCTTGAAGAATTGAATTTATAGGGTTGCGATGTCTTTGTTTGCACCTCCTGGTTCTTTTGGCTCTCTTGGTGATGCTGTAGCACGGGTCTAGGGGATGTGCTCTGCCACACGAAGAAATGCCTGCTTGCTGTTCTCTTTTAAAGGAACTAAGACTGAATTCTGTAGTGTTTGCACTGCCTTAAGTGATACAATGGAGAAATGGTATTGCAAAGCAGAGCTTGTTCTGAGCAGCATTCAGAGTGCCACAGACAGGGATAGGCAGGTACTGGTTAGCTGGAAAAAGGTGAAGATGTTTGTCCAGCTGCCCTGGTACTGCCCCTTTTTGAAACATGGCAGAGATGTGTAAGAGCAAGATTCATGGCTGTCCATTCAACTGTGCAAAGGAGTGGTGTGTGAGTGTAGTGGGTGGATGAGACTCAGGTCTGTGGAACAGGCATAGTTACAGCACTTGGTGACAGTGAGTTGTCACCTCTGGGCTTGCAGTGGATGCCCCCTCTCTGGGGGTGTTTCAGGCCAGGCTGGACGGGGTACTGAGCAGCCTGATGTAGTGGGAGGTGTCCCTGCCTATGGCAGGGGGGGTTGGAACTTGATAGCCTTTAAGGTCCCTTCCAACCCAAACCATTCTATGATTCTAAATAGAAATAAACACATAAATGAGGAATAACAAAGCCTTTTCCTTTTATTTCATTCTTTGCCTTGCAGATCAAGAGATGGCATTATATTATTCCATCCAGGCTACTGAAAACTTACAGCCTTCTCTACTGTGGCAAGGGAACCAAATTCCTGCAGAGTATTAGAGAGGATGTTCAGTCTCAGGCAGTTAGACAGCCTGGGATTTTGGTGCTCTGAGTTGCAACAGCACCACATACCACTATTATATTGATTAGTAAGGGCAAGAGATCCTAAATTGTGTCCCAAACAGCAAAAAGTTTTTAAATCAAAAAGTGTTCTGGTACAAACAAACAAAAAAGCTTACTTCTGATGATGGCATTGCATTTTGAATGATGCTCTATCTAGAGCATATGGCAGTATTACAAAACTCTTGGCAAACAACAGCAAAAGTAGAATAAAAATGTGTAGGAAGAAAGCTAGAAATAGGTCCAGAGAAAATCAGTCAGTTAGAAGGAAATATCTGCTACAGCTGAGAGTTTATACTTAAATTTAACATAGTCTTTGAAAACTAATTGTGCTCAGTCTGGATGCCTTACAGATGACAGACCTCAGTGAAAAACAGACTTCCCTCCAGTGTTTATATGTTGATTGTTAGACATTGAACCATAGCTTTTGTAGGCTTCATTGAACTGCTGGTCACTACTAGACTTCTGTAACCCTTGAATTCATATTGCAAAGTATTAAAATTATTTTGAGCAAATGCTGACAGTGGCAACTCATGTGTTCATAATCACTATCTTCTTTATATTTTCTTTTACTCTGTTTTTGCTGCCTTTTTATTTTGCCTGATTGACTTCAAGTTAATGTGATGCCTGTAGGCAGTGTTCTCATTAAGGTCTCTGTACAGTGCCTTCACACTTCAATATAGTAATTTGATTTTGGTTTTTGTCTTACTTTATGAATCAATATCTTTCAGCATCCCCAGATTCAAAAGGAGTCACATTATATTAAGTACCTATGCTGTGATGATCAAGCAACTCTGCATCAGTGGGTAACAGGAATAAGAATTGCCAAGGTGAGATTAAAATTAAATTTCATCAAATACATTTTCTATAAAATCCTGTCACACTTAGGTTACTGACTGTCATCATCTCTACTGGAAATACTGTGACAAGTATGGACTTTCATGCTGATTTTATCATAGAAAGAAAGAACAGAAGGACACAACCAGAAGAGAATTGATGAATGTTCCTGTACTGTAGTTGTCAGTGTGTTTTTCATTAATGTGATGCTCAATTCTGTAGCTATAAAATTCACATACTTATAAAACTCGATGTACAGTTATCTGGCATAACAGTTGAATGCTGTGACTACAAATATGCAAGCTCTGATCAGTCCAGCTGAAACATCTTTCAGACAGTTCTGCCCAAATTGTTTTACTCACCCTCTTCAAAAAGATCCAAATTCACAGACCATTTTGATTTGCACAAAATTTTAAATGCACATAGCCCAGTGCACTGGCTATAAGGACCCATTCCAGTTAGTTGTATATTCTTTTATGCTTGTTCTGTTGCAAGGTGACATCTGACAAGGATGTGGGGTGAACTTCAGATTATTTTGTACTGATTTTAATTTTACAAAATTGCTGATTGTAATTTTATACTAATTACACTCACTGAGCTGTTTGCTCTAGAGTCAAGGATTTAGTGTCCCAAGCCTTCAATCTGAAAATTTAATACTTAGAAAGCTTTGGGAAAAGTTATTTACTGAGAACAGTTGGTTGTGAAGCCAGGTTTCAAGCTCTTTACAGAAACAAACACAAAATGTGAGAGTGATATCAGTAGGACTGTGTCAGGTCACAGGGATTCCTGTTTTATTGTGCTTATACAGTGATGCTTTTCACCTGCCCTATACAGAAATTGGCAGAAAAATACAAGTTTAAAAAAAATTGGTTAGGAAGGAGTGTAGTCAAAAGTCTGAGAGCAGAACAAATGCTTGGTCTGTTCAAGGCCTAACACATGAAATGTTTATGCTTATTGTACTCTTGTTTTGCAGTATGGCAAGACACTATATGATAATTACAAATGTGCAGTGAAGAAAGCTGGTTTGTCAAGGTGGAAAAATCAAGGGACAGTGGAACCAGCTGCTCCTGCAGGATCCTTATCAGCAGGTACCAATGCTGTCACAGCAGTAGAAATCACATTTATTGCTGTCTTCTGGCATCATCAGTGTTGCAGTAGTCTTTGTTCAGAAATTCCATTGATTCAGCAAGATAGTATCTTGTTCCAGACAGCCCAGCATAGCTCTAATCTATAACAAAGCTAGCAGCAGAGCTCTTTCTTTAAAGTTAGAGCTTGAAGAACAGAAAGACAGTCCTTTCGTCTGTTTAAAGATCTGTGTAATTCTGCATAATTTAATAAGGTATTTGTCTGCTGGCATCTGAACACAAATAGTCTACATTTTACAGAGGGATGGTCTGTGTCTTAAAGTTTTCTATTTAACCATCTCTAAATGGTCATTTCAGAAAGGCATTGTTATGGAGTAAGCCACTCTTTCCTACCCTTTCACTCATTTGTATGATGACATGTTCCCTACGTGGTAGTCACCATTTAGAATAATCAGAAGAAAAAGCTCTTTGTTTGTCAGAATCTTTACACACTCTTACCAAATCTCTGTCATATATCTTCATAATTCTTCCACTTGCCGTAGGATTGTTTGCCACAATGATGGAGGAATTAGTTTTAATGTAAGGTATCTTGTTCATTTTCCTTCAGTAATGAACTTAGTATGAAAAGTCACAAAATAAGTGTGAAGCAGAAAACAGATATCCCAATGGATTTTACTAAATTTTGTATTAAGAAGCCTGCAACAAGTGGATTCCTGGTGGAAGCCATTAAAATATTTTTCTCTCTTTGTCACAGGTTCTGTTCACTCAAATGGGCAGATTCCCCAAATTACTTGTCGTTCCAGTGAGGAATATCCAGAGACTCAGAAGAAAGCAGATACATCAGAGGTACAGGTCAGCAGTTATGAGAGTGCACTAGTTAAATGTCACCTGGGAATCTTATTTTTCTACATCCTCTGTCTTCCATTCCCAAAGTGCTGATGTAATGTTGTGACAAAGATTTGACTTCTGGGCAAAGTGTCTGCTTTTCTGCTCTTTCTTGTGCTCTGCACACTGCAAACAGAAGTAAGGAGCCACTGATGGCAGGTGAAGGCACAGGCATCCACCACTTGATTCAATGGAATTCACACAGAAGGAACAGGAATGTGCCTACTGGCAGAGTCTCAAAGAGTCTGTGCTGTCAGAACCTCAGAGCTGTTTTCTGTCTCAGCCAGAAAACAGGTGTTGCCTTAATAACACAAAGGATACAGCTGTGTTTTCAACAGGAAACACTGCACAGAGCTGAAGATGAATGTGTAAGAAGGGATAAAGTGTGAAGAAGTAAAGGAGAACATTATGTTTTCATTAAGCCCTAAATGCATTCCTTCCTTAAGCTCCAAATTTTGTCTACTTGCACCATCTCTAGCTGTAAAAATATCAGTAGGGTACACTATGAGAATCCTACAGAAAACAAGAGCCCTGCATTTGTTTGCAGTTCATTATTCAGCCTTCCCATCATGCATAAGGTGCACAGGACAGACAAAATTAAATTCCTAGGATTTTGCTGTCACCTGCATTAGGTGTTCCACAATTCTTGTTTCTACCTTTGAGTTCCTCCTTTAAAAATATCAGTTTCCTCTTCTGAACCTCACTTCCTCTGGAGTCAATCATGCTTTCACAGCTCAGCCAGTGGTTCCCTCCTCCCGTGTCCTGTTTACTTCCATCTTTGTAGGCAAGGCGAGTGAGGAAGAGAAGGTATGCATGTTGTACTTAGCTGCTCCCAGAATTAGCACTGCTGCCTGCAGGCTTTTGCAGACAGAGCAGTTTTCTCTGGCAGAAGCAACCATGTTGCCTTCTTCATCTCATGCCTCCTCAGGCCTGGCACCAAAGGGCCAAGCTGAAGTCTTTGAGGTGCAGGGTGCATTGTCAGAGCACTAAGCAGGCTGGATCTGAACTGATTAATTAGCACAATTAGGGAATGAATGTGTGGTGGAGCATTGTTTTCAATACAGCAGCCTTCTGCACAGGTTTACAAGAAGAGATAGCATATTTGTATAGGAACTGTAAACCCCATGTCTCCTTCAAAAAAGTTATCAGAGGGTTTGAACATCTCATGACCTGACAAGCAGGGCTAGAACTCAGTGGCTTCAAGGACCTAGTAACTTATCAAGACCTGAATGGGGCCCTACAGAAGGGCAGGGGTAGGACTTCTTAATAAGATATGTGATGGGAGGACTAGAAATAATGGATGTAAATTGGAATGGGGTAGATTCAGGCTAGACATAAGAAGGAAATTCTTTACACTCACTGTAACACTGGAACAGGTTGCCCAGAGAGGTTGTGGATGCCCCCTCTCTGGAGGTGTTTAAGGCCAGGCTGGACAAGGCACTGAGCAGCGTGTTCTAGTGGGAGGTGTCCCTGCCTATGGCAGAGGGGTTGGAACTCAACGATGGTTAGGGTCCCTTCCAACCCAAACTATTCCATGATTCTATGATTCCTTGATTCTATGATTCTATGACCTGCTTGTTGCACCACTGACTGGAAAGTGGAGGACATGTGTGCATGTTCCTCTCCAGCAGATAGACACCATTCCCCAGGCTTATCAGTGACCCTTGCCTGGTTACCCATAGAGCATCTTTCCCCTGCTGAGCCTTGCACACAACAGTGGCAGTTGGGTCTCCCCAGTGCCACACTTCACGAGTGAATGCATGTCACCCCGTGGTGGAGAGTGCTCTGACAGTGAATTCAGACATGGAACTTGTTAAATCTCTCCATCTTCTTCCTGGTTCACTGCTGTTGTGTTTCATGTATTTGACAGAGATAAGGAACTTCAGCTTTATCCAGAGATCCAGCTCTGGATCTCCAGCTTGAATGGGAGATGGAGACACAATGGGGACAAGAGGCAAAACTACACCTGATTTTTATGTTCTCAAATCTTGCTGCTCGGTACTTTTGGATGTAAAAACAAAGTGCAGATGTTGGGTTTTTGTTGTTTTTTTTTTTCCAACCCCTTGTGTGCTCAGGGCATGAACATCAAGAAATCATCTTTGTATGTCTTACTAACTGCAATTCTTTGAAATCTGAAAGCACTCATTTTCTGAGGACAGTATTTGAAGAAGTGTTATGAATAATATCAGCACATGGGTTTCCACTGTCAGAGCTCTGTGGGCAGCTCCTGAAAGAAAACAAAATGCTCTTCACACTTTTAGGCAAAATGTACTCTGTCTACTGCAGTTTTCTCATACATTTTCACACCTTTTCACAGTTCCTCAGCAATGGCATTAGTTTATACATGCACTGATTGTTTCTTGTCCATTTATTCCTTCTGCTTACTAAAGGTAAAGTCAAATAACCTCACGGTGCCTGCCCTGCCACAGTCAATGGTGGGGCCACAGAAATTTCAGAGCAAGAGGAACTCGCTGCAGCCTCCTCCTCCACCTGAAAGGAGGTCATCTGCTACTGCTGTTTCACCACTTCTGCCCCCCAAGGTCAAACGAGACAGTGAAATTTACCTTATGGAACCAGACAGCTTTCCAGCACCACCACCAACACTGAAGACTGATTTTCCACCACCACCACCATCTGATTTCTGTGAATCTCCTCCTGATTTTGTGCCTCCACCACCACCAACCTCCAGCAGTGGTAATGGAAACCTGCCATTGTCCCCTCCACCTCCACCTGTCTCCAGCAAGCCCACCCCTCCGATCAAGAAACCTGTGCTACTTCCTTCAAAAAGGCTAGAAAACACAGGACAAGCTGGAGAACCACAGTCAATTGGACCACCTCCACCTGGGGGTGGAGGTAAGCAAGCAGATTTCATGTCTGACCTAATGAAAGCTCTTGAGAAGAAAAGGGGCAGCACTGCCTGAACTCTGAGCAGGTGGACTTCAAGCCATTTTGGGAGGTATTATAGAAGGTTGTGCTGGATCAGGCTCCTCCAGGAAGAGTGCTCCTTCAGAGTTCCTCCTGGGGAGGGTCTTAAGAAGTAAGGTGGGGTGCCCTCTGTTCCCTACTTTGTCCCTATAATCTGCTTCTTCCCCTCCTGCTCCTCATCACCATCATTAACCACCACTGCCTCAACCCTCAGGCCAAGGTGAGATTTGGCTGTAGAATCAGTGACTGAAATGCATCTTCTGTGGCTGCCTCTCTTGTACAAATGGAGCTGAAGGAAAAACACAGCGGTGTTCTCACATGAATTTTGAAAAGTAGGAAGATCCTCCTTCATAGAATTCCCCTTAAAGGTTCTCTATCAGGAAACACCTGGTTGTGGGTTGGTTTTTTTTTCAATAAAAAGATGCGCTTGGAAAAAAAAATTCTTAAAAACTAAAATCTGTGCTACATTGTTCCAAGATAGAAGGCAGGACCAGGGCCATTTCCAGATGGGCCCATTGTGGGCCATTTCCACAAATGTTATACACTCCTGTTTCCACATGAAGCTCCAGTCATATCTCTCAGCACTCACGGCTGCTGCCCTTAAAACTCTGGGTTTTGCATAATATTAGACAAAGAAAAAATTTCACTTTGAAATCATGTAGCTCCCTTTGGTGAGCAGGGTTTTCTTTCCCATTGGTTAACATTTGTCTTCAAACTACCTAGAAATAGTCTGTTTTCCAAAAGTCTTTGTAATTACCTTGTACCTCCTTCTATTTTGTTTGGGTTTTTTTTTTTATTCTCCCATTTTAATTCTTCATTGTTCATTCAGGCAGCATTCCTTATTAGTTCTCAAATAAAAATAGCTTCTAATTTATATCTTCACAAAGTGTCATAGTTAATGTACAGGCATTTTACTGGCAATTGGTACCACTTCAAATATTCAAAAGAGCTTTTGCTTATACTTTCTAGTCTTTAATTTTATTTCTTACAGTCTTTGCTTCTTCTCATGCATACAATCTCTGAGTTATCATAAATATTTCTGTATTTTAGAGTACAAAAAGCATAAAAAGCCTAGTGTGCCATCTAAATACACTAAAAACATAAAAGCAGCTGCCAGAGCAATGAGTGAGAGTGCTACTCTTTGGTTGCAAGGAATTTCTGGAATGTATTTAAACTCTCCATTCGAAGAGCAGAGCTACCATCTTAATAACACACAACTATCTGCCTGTTTGGAGGACAAAAAAGATACTGCAAAATACAACAAAGATCTTCATTTCCAGGATTGCAAATGAAAGCAGCTGTAAAAAATCGAAATTAATACTTCCACCTCTAGCTAACCTATTGCCACATGAACCTGCCTTATTCCTGTAGATGGCAGCAGTGTGTACATTACGAGAGATGACGGCATTTTACTCCGAAAAGAAATTGTGGGTTGTTATTTTTAACCTGTCTTCATAGGTGAATGGGAAGCGGCATCAGCAGCTGACATCTTTAGGCTCTAACATCACGGATATGGAAGAAGGATCTATTTCAAACGACCACTTATCCCTTAGGATAAAAAAAGTTTAGTGTCTGTGGTGAGGTCCACATGAGGGGGATCTACAACTGCTACCCCTCTAATTGTCCTCCACTACAGGGGACAGGATGAGAGCAAAATCAAGCAGCAATTTGGGTACTAGCATCAGTATTTTTGCTCCTCATCTGCTCTTGCATCACTGTCTCTTTAGTAACATGGCAGAAGAACTTCCTGGATGCTTAGTTCAGTTACAAGCTCTTTAACTTCTCTTTCTGCAAAGCCAGGCCCCAGATGTGGGTGCTGCTGCACTCCCCCTGCAGCACAAACACATGCACCTTCTCATCCTCCCTTCCTTGCAGTGTAGCTCAGGCTGTAACAGGTAGGGATGCTGACATTCAAACATTTCATCACAACATGCTATTTTTTCTGTAATTAGCAGAGAACAGACTGTTGGGAGCGGGTCCAGAGGAGGCCACAAAGATGATCAAAGGGCTGGGGCAACTGCCCTATGAGGACAGGCTGAAGGAGTTGGGGTTGTTCAGCTTGGAGAAGAGAAGGCTCCACCAGTACCTGAGGGAGTCCTACAGAAAAGCAGGGAAAGGACTTTTTAATATGATATCAGATGGGAGGACCAGAAACAACGGATGTAAATTGGAAGGGAGTAGATTTAGACTCGACATAAGAAAGAAATTCTTTACAGTGAGGGTGGTGAAACACTGGAACAGGTTGCCCAGAGAGGCTGTGGATGCCCCCTCTCTGGAGGTGTTCAAGGCCAGGCTGGACAGGGCACTGAGCAGCCTGATCTAGTGGGAGGTGTCCCTGCCTATGGCAGGGGGGTTGGAACTCGATGATCTTTAAGGTCCCTTCCAACCCAATCTATTCTATAATTCTATGAATGCAAATCCAGGCTGAACTTCTGTAGGTTGCTTAAACTTCAGGCTGAACTTTCAGGAAACTACATTTAAGTATCTCCATTGTGCTTCCCATGGCGATACCACCATTGATATTTGAACAACTGCATTTATATTTGAACAGATGTTTATCAGAGAGGGAAGAATCCTGAATAATTGTGTTGATTACAGTTAAAAAGTAAAGGCATTTTTTAGTCACTGAAAGATTTCTAAAAATATGAATTTTTTCCACAGTCATTTTGTTCCTATTCACAGATTTGTGAAATGCTAATTACACCACTTTATAGCATCTATTTCAGAATCAAGTGGCACTCAAGAAGTTGGAGATCCTAAAACAATCCATTTTGGATCTGGGAAGAGATAAGGTAGCATCAAGAAGTAACAAAGCTCCCAAATAAGTTATTTTTGCTGTAAATTTTCTAGCATATCACTGGACCTGATGGCTTTTGTAAGCACTTACGCTTTATTACATGCTAAATCTGGACAAGGCACCGAGCAGCCTGATCTAGTGGAAGGTGTCCCTGCCTATGGCAGGGGGGTGGAACTTGATGATCTTTAAGGTTCCTTCCAACCCGAACAATTTTATGATTCTATAATTCTGAGTTTTGTGATGTTGAATTGGAATACCAAGACCCTCGACTAAAAGACTGGCCTCTCTTTGTTACTATTTGTAACAGCTTCCATTGAATTTTAAATACTTTGCAAGATTTTGATTAGTCCCTTACAGCACCAGGTGACAAGATTTAGAATTGCCCTGACTATATGCATGGTGAGATGCTTCCAAGAATGTCCTTTTGCCATGTCCAACCAGTGAAAATTTCCTGAGGCTTTATATCCATTCACCAACTGCTATCGAAATATAGAATTTCCAAGAGCATTGGACCAGGTGTGACAGACATGAGACACAGGCAGAGATATCAACATTCATTTTGGGACAATTCACTCCCAAATCAGACATCTTGGCTCACTATTTAATTGAATTTCCTTTAAACTTTGATTAGCAGTTTAATGGGACAAAAACAGATCCAAAAGAGACAGGGTCAAAGAGTCAGATGATTCTCTGTTCCATCTCTGCAGAAGATTTAAGCACATTCACTTATTCATAATACAATTATATTTGAGCAGTGTGTAACAGCAAGAACATTTCATCAAAATTCTGTACGATGAAAATTAGTTTTGATGGATTTAAAATTGATCAGTCAATAAAGATTACTGACTGATCAGTCATGAATTCCAAGAGGTTACATTTGGCAGAATTTAAACCACTGGGATTCAAATAAATGCCCAGCTGAATATGAATGGCAGAGTTAAAAGCAGCAATGTAATTCACCAATCAAACCATTCCTTTAAACTTTGGGCTTTATAAAGGTAGTCACAACCTGGTCTTGCCTCACAGAGTTGCAGATTCCAGTACACAAAGTACAAGGGAGTGAAGCTCCTGTGGTTTAATCCCATTTGAAGACCTGAGCCTTCAAACCTCAGTCATTTTTTTGGCTTGTTCAAATTTCTCTTAGGATGAGCAGCTCACTTTAAGGTCCTTGGCCCAAGCTGGGGGGTGTAGGGCATAGCCAGCTTTCTCTGCAGCCTCCTGTCTCTGGAAGGGATGCTGCAAAATCTCCTGTAGAAGATGAACCTGGAAGCAATTAAGGTAATTTTTTTATATAAAAATACTTTTCTGTACACAAGAAAATTTTCTGCTACTATATATTGTACACCCTCCTTTCTCCAGAAACTATTAGCTGAGTTGCTTTCTATTATTCATGCTACTATTGATATAGCCATATTAATTATATATTATATAATTATATATATATAATATATTATATATTAATGTTATAATTAATACTATTTGTTACATTTTTAATAGTACTTGGTATTAGTGCAGTGTTGCTCAAAATGTAGTACAGATCCCAAATATAAATGTAACAATGGTTTCCTTAACAGTTGTGCCAATTTTTAATAAATACATCAAGGAAGAAAGAAATTTACCTCTGAGAAATTATTCAGATCAGCTTTTTGCACTGCTGATTCTGCCATCCAGTTCCTCAGGACGTATCTAGGATTAGCAGCTGAAACCAAAAGTAAATCATGCTAAATTTAGTTAAGCATACTCAACAAAAGGAAAACTCAGTCTTTGAAATGTGTCATTGAAACCTTCAAGAGGTTTAATTTGCATATAAAGGAAAAAATTGCATAAGAAGGAAAAGGAGTGAATTTGATGAGCTGCTAAAAAGCACTGTTTTAAACCTGCACAATCAGAAATGCCAAAGTGCTAAATAAAAACTGGAGTAGTGTGGGGCATCCCGTTGGGAACACTAACGGGCATTTCTAATAGGATGAGTTAACCACAGCCTTGGTTCCCGCTGCATTGTTGGAAAGTGTATTTCAGTGTTACCAATACCTTCCTGGAGATAATAAAAATTAATATTATATTACTTAATTTAAAATCTAATTATTTAGATATTTATATGTACTTAGATATTCCTTCTTCCAGATCATACATAAGAAGTTCAGCCATAAAAGCTTTTGATGTTGCATTTCAGCTGCATTTTGCTTTGAAACTAGTTTTTCAGCTTTCATTTTAATTTTAAGGTGGGAATAAGGAGAGGTTCCCCAGTTTTTTCCATAACTGCCTGCTGTATTTTTTGGGAAACTGCCATGGCAGCTGGGCTGCTCCTCTGGCATGCTCCTGGCTGATAGTGTCTTATTAGTGACTGGGAGATTGTGAGGACATTGAAAATAAAACTGCAGAAAGAGTAAAGCAGGTCAGGACAGTAATTAACAACTCTGCCAAACTGTATGCCAAGGACAACTCTCATAAGCACACAGGGATTTTAGTAGCCATTTTTTAGCAGGTAATGTCAACATAACTCTTATTTTTGCCTAAGATTCTACTTAAGAAAGTTTACCCTTTATTTAATGATCAAAAGAATGTTACAGATTAATTGTAACAAATATGTCAAGCTTGCACTGTAAACCTTAATTTGACCTTCATCTCCATGTTTTCACTAATTCAGCATCTGATTACGTGAAGAGATTAATTAATCTCTTAAGCATTTCACCCAAGGACTTGAAACCAAATGTCTGTGATTTATGAACCTGTATAAACTTGTAAACTTCACCTGTTCCTTCCCTTTCCATTGATGTCCCAGTAGATTTTGTATGAATTAACATTAATTTTATGTGTTTCTTCCAAAAATCCTTGTGGCTTTATAAAATACTCTTATAAATACTCTTACCTTTTAAATACCTTTGAAAGCAGGTATTGTTGAAAGCAGAGTATTCATCAAAATCACCAGCCCAAATTTCCCTCTATTCAGGTTCCTCTAATCAATTAGTTACAGCGTTATTTAATTTACAAATAAAACATTATATTAGATAGGGGATGATTAGAAACAGTATTTTTTGATAGAAGGATCAAAACTTCACTCTATACTTGCATCTCCTAGTACTGCTGCTTTGGCTTGCAAACACAACTTGTTTATCCTTGCTAACTACCCAGACAAGTGATGTTATCTATTAAGCAAAAGCTAATATTCAAAGATCAGCTATGTGGACCCCTGATAACCCTTACACAGTCATAACTACACTCTGCTCTAACCACTAAAATCACAGTGTTTTCCCACCTGGCAAAGTAATATGCTCTGTCCAAGGATTTCATTTGGTCCACTAAGTGGGCTTTCAACAGTAAAGTGATCTAACAATATAAAAAGAATATCTAAAAGGTGGGGAAGTTAACATACACGACTCATACAAAAAATGATAATTCACATTAAAGCCATGACTCATTGTAGGAGAGTATTTGTCCCAAAAATACATTCTTAACAATTGCAAATTGACAAGTTTCACTGTGGCATTAAAAATAGTTGTAATTAATAGAAGTGACAAGATAATTATGAGAGAATAAGACAAGTCAGATAAGAAAAGGGCAAAGCAGAATTTGTTTCGTGCCCCTATGAGCATTTTATGATCTCAACCACAGGGTTTTTTTTTTTACTTCTTCCTTTTATAAAGAAATACAATGATAGATTTATATGGGGATTTGGATTGTCAAAACTTTTTGTTCAGCTCCTAAGGAACTACGTTGAAGCAGTACAAGACAAAGTGCTACATGAACTAAAAATTGAACAGAGAAAGAACAAAGATAATGAATAAGTGATCAATTTTAAATGCTTTAAGGTAAAGTAGTTTGGGACATGAGTATTTTACTGGACTTACTAATGAGAAAAGGTGATGAATAATAAGGCGATAACGGCAATATATTCAAGGCTAGTCAACTCTAAAGGCAGCAATAAGAAATCTAGTGGGACTTACCAATTCATATAAAAATCTCTAAGTTCCCTGACTGATTTTTTAACATAAAACACTGGATAAAAATGCAGACTCAACTGAGTTGGACTAGATTGTACTGACAAGGGGCAGCTGTTACAAGCAAACACTTAAAAAATAATTAAGAGCTCAGAGGGGGTGTATTAAGAGATCTAGATATACACAGAAAGAACTTGTAATAAACTTCATTCACACTTTAAACAGAGAATAACTTAGAGAGTTGAAATACCTGCCTTTCACAACTGGAAAGTCCTTTTTTTTCTCCAGGTGCAGGAAAATAAAAGCAGGTGCCTTTCAGAAACCTTAATACTCCATAATATGTAGAAAGGATCTGGAAATACTTGAACACTGATATGTATCTTAGTCCACTGAGCCAGTACAGGATGCCTACCAGAATCTTTCCTGATGTTATCAAGAGTTCATCACCAGAGAAGAATTATGCTCTTCTGAGCAATGCAAACCCACACATTCACAGACTGCCAAAGGAAGGAAGTACGGATCAAGGAAAAGATGTTGCTTGCTCTCAGGAGAAGCAGATATAGCAGATGAGGAACAGCATCTCTCACAAGGAAATCAAATCCTGGGGTTCCTTCAGGGAGCATCCTACTTTGCAATGTAGAGTTACAGCAAAGGGGGCAGCCAGGGCATGTGCACCATTTCATGACACTGAGGTGAAGCCCCACTTGAGATATGACAACATACAGATAATCTAGAGAACAACTTGAACTAGTAGCTGTGGTGCACTTGCATTTTCTCATTCTCTTGGGTCTCAGTCAACTGATATGACTGTGACTGTATTCAAAACAGAAGGTGTTCAGGCTAGAGTAATTTCTTCATAAATCTAGATTTAAATTAAGGATTTCTCTCTTTTTTTTTTTAAGGAGTGAAAAATGGGGATTAACCTGAGGAGGAGAAGTGCCGCACTGTAGCCAAGGAGCATCTTGATCTTTTAGCTTATATAAAAAGTACATACATAGTCACAAGTCCAGCCACAGACACATTAATAGATTCTAAACACAAGACTTGGTAGAATCAGGAAATGTACAGTGTTACAAGATTTGCAGCAGTGTAATGACAGTTTCTCCTCTTCAGAAAAACAGTACATTCTAGTTCTCATCAAAAGGAAAAATAACCAACACTGAAAAAAACCTTATGTAGATAGACATCTGCCATCTCTAAGCATTCCTTCAGATAGTTTTACTTACCTGTCATTCGTGTTCTTCTCTTGATGTCTGAATCATCCTTGTTACTATTAAAAACAAACCAACAGAAGAAGAGAGAAAGTGCTTTAGCTAATGAGGATTACACTTACTTTATTTTTAGAAATATTTTATTTGACTTTCATTAGAATCCTTTGTGTTCTAGTGTTCTGCTTCTTGTGCTCAGCGGAAGCAGGTGTGAGTCTCTAAAAATTATCAGACCTGGAAAAAAACTGCACACTTTGCTGTAGGTGGTGTATCTTGTATTGATTTCTTTCTGTAGAACTGTATTTACTGACTAAAATTTCCAAGTATCTGATACAGATTTTTTTTTTACTACTACCAGCTGTGTATAACATACATGACTAAGAAAAACATATTGTATTTTTTATTGATTTAAGATGAAATAACTGGTAGGAAGTTCCTATGTGCAACAGACAGCACCAGTTTCCACAGTCTGTGTACTCACAACTGATCAGTTACCACCCTTTGTCATAATAAAACCTTATTAATTCATAGTAAAAAAATGTATGTATTGTCAGTAATGAATCACTATTCATTCCTATATATTTGTAAAGGCTAACTTTCAGATTCTTGGACTGAATCTGTATTTTAACAAAAATTATTAACCACAGAAATCTGATAAGTTACTCGATGAAAGTCAACAAACACAGACCACTCTTACTATGTCACCTTTATGTACCCATATATCAAACCAGAACAGACTGTGGAATTGAGCACAATCTAGAGCCACAGAGACAAAAAAGGCACACAAAACCATGTCTGGCTACAAAAATCACTGCAGATTAAGTTGCCTCATCCTGGCAAACAGACAATTGAGTGTTATTTTTTTACATTTGAAACTGCATCAGACTTACTGCTTTAATCTCAAGAGGTACAAAGTAACCCAATCTGAAAATAACTTGTGTTGACTCAGATCCTGGAGAGCCCAGAACTCCTGAAGGGAAAGAAATAGTTAATGGCAGGTACTCAGAATTTTCTTTCCATTATGCAAAAAACAAAGCAAACTAATATTGAAAGGATCTAAGAGGGAAACATATGATGACCCCTCAAGGAATTTTCTCTCCAAAAATTCTACTAATATATTTCCCTCTGTATTTAATTTTTTTATTTTTGCTAGAGTCATATAGATTCTAACTAAACACCTCTAACATTTCAGCTTTTTTTTTTTTTTCTTCTTGGCTTATTGTCTGACCTATTTTATGTTTTTAGGCTACATAATTAGAGATATCACTGTCTTTCAAATTTTCTATGTGAACCAGATCTACAAGAATAGAGACAGTATGAGAGGAAGAAGGGAGAAGAGACAGAGCTTGGCAAAGGCAAACAGAGAGAAACCAGAGACTGGGGTTACTGTCTCCAGTGGTGGACAACCACCACAAACACAACTTCCCTGTCTGGCAACACTGAGCCAAGAGCTGCTTCATATCACTTGTCTGAGAAAAAAGTAGCCAAAGCTTACAGAGAAAAAATGGACTCCAGAGAAAAGACAAATTAGAAAGAAATGGACACAGATAAAAGGAGGCAAACAGCAGACGCACAGGAAAAAAATGGGCAAAAGTTAAATAAGGGAAGATAAAAGCAAGAACAGAACAAAGTTTTGATCACATCTGTGGTTTTTTTAAAGGAATGACAGTAAAAAACATAATGAAAACCACATCTGAGGATAAAAGGAGTTAAATAACAGAGGTGACTCTGAGCTGGGGTAAGGCATGTAGGCAACAGGTCAGTGCAGGAGTCAAGCATCTGTACAAAGCTGTGCAGGGTTAGACTGCTTTAAGAAGATTCTCAGACCGTTTACTGTAAATACAAAATGTAGGGACTCCTGCAGAGTTCCCAGAGGATTCTGGCACTTTTAGATTAATTCTAATGTGCTGAAAAAAAATACAATTGATCTACAAACCAGTATCCCTGTCCCTTAATAATGCTACAAGGACATACATCCCAGGCAAATCATGGGTTGAGACATTCCCTGTTACACCAGTGTCACATCCAGTCTGATTTACTTATCTAGTATTAAGTATTCCTAGAGTTTGGTGCTTGTATTAATTAATACCTCAGGAATTTGGAGCTCCCTTAACTGGTCTTCAGTAATTTCACTGAGCTGTCGAAATGTCATTGTAAAATCAGCCTTTGTATCTTCCATCAGCTAGTGAAAAAAGATACTTTTATTAGAGTTCATAATTTTTAAAGTATGGGGTCCAGATGCCTCACAACAAAATTATCAAGGTAAACTTACTTTTAGGAGGAAAGCAATCAAATAGTTATCATCCTCATTCTCCCCAAGAAGACCCAATTTTGTTCTGAATAGTTCTGTGAAACTAAAAATAACAAAGTAAAGGAACTGTCACATAGTAATTTACAATACTGTGACTGCAAGGTTTGAGTTCTAGATCTCCATACCGGGTGTAATAGCGCTCACTATACCCCTTCAAAATCTGGGAAGCCCTGCAAAAAAAAAAAACAAAAATTAAAAGGAAATGCTAAATTCTAAGGAATTCCAAAAATAACTGTGGGTGCAACCCTAATGGATGCTAATGAAAAAATTATGCCTGTTATATCACACACTCTGAATCAAGTGGGATCTGTAGTGATAAGAACATTTACCAGGTGTCCTTTTCCTATTGAGTAAGTAGTTGCAAGTTTAAACAACAGAAAAGGACATTCACATTAGGAATCTTTATATTAGGATATTAAAAAACTACTTCATTACTTGAGGAGGATATATAGTTTTTGTAAGTAAGCATCTTAAAGAAAAAAGCTAAACATATAGAATAGAACACTACAGGCAAAGAAGAATGGACCACACAACATCTAAGAACACCTTCCAGTCACATTTTGTTCACCTCTCTTCAAATTATTATGGACAATAATCAATTGAGAATCAATTTCTACTTAGAAAAACATTTTAAAAGCTAATCCCTTTCTTTCCAAGGCAAATGGTGATTAGAGGGTCTCCCATCTCACTAGTTCTTTTAAGCATCAAGATATTTTAAGGATTACTTACAGCTGCTTTTGCCTGGGATCCAATAAAGGTTTTAGAGCTTGTAACAGCTTGCTCAGATTAAACAGCCCAACATTTGCCTGGTTTCCTATTTTATACCTCCTTTCATCATCAGATGTGTTTGGAACAAAATCTGTTTCAAACAAATTATTTCAACAGAGTAATTACAATAAATAATCAGCGTCAAAATACAGAAGTGTATTCATTTTTGTACTTACACAGCAAAGTAATAAAAGTCCTAAAGATGCTAAATATTGAAAATCAAATCTCAAGGATATCTTTTTGTAGTGAATTATCTCAACATCTATTATTTGAAAGCCTAAGGAATACATCCTTCACAGACAAGTTTCCACATGTCACAAGTGACATTTTCCTACTTGAAGATACAAAATAAATTCATACATTTAAACAGAAAAATACAGGTTTTACTCTAAAAAGAAAAGCATTATTGAGTGTTTTTACTATATATTGTGCTACTACTTAGTCATACAGATGAAGCAAATAACTGTGTGACCAGATTCAGGATTTTTTTCAGTTTTTTTGAAAGGAGTATGTAAAAATATGTATTGAAATAAGCAGGCCACCTAAGCAACATCTGTTCAGGCTGCACAGACAAGCTTTATGCATTTATATAAAAATTAGAGCTAGCATGTTCCAGTATGCAATAAATAATAATAGATAATAAATATCTGCTATGCAAGTCACATGTGTCCAGGAGCAAAATATATGCAGACTTTCAGCATCAGTCTGAATGAATGCAGCATGACCCCCTTGCTCAGATGAAATGCAGAGAAGTTGATCAATGCACACAGCACTGCCCAACTCTTCCGAGAGGAGGAGCATTAAGGAGGAGAACTCTGATGAACCTATTACATCTGGTGATTGCCTCAAATCTCAATTTTAACTCCTAAAGCATTTCATCTGGTTCTGGGGTGCACTGCCCATGGCTGGGACTGAGTTTAATTTTCTTCACAGCAGCCTGTAAGGCACTAAGGGTTAAATCTGTGCCTAAAACAATGCTGATAACATCCATACTTTAGCTATTGCTAAGCAATGCTTGCACAACATCAAGACCTCACACTGCAATCCCAGTAATTCAGGCTAGAGGTGAGCAAGGGGCTGAGAGAGGACCCAGCTGGGACAGCTGACTCCAGCTGACCAAAGGGATATTCCATACCACACAGTGTCATGCTCAGCAATAAAATCTGGGGGTAGCTTTTCCCAGGCAGTTGTTGCTTGGGGATTGACTGGATCAGGTGGTGGGAGGTGGGGATTGCCTGTGCATCACTTCTTGGTTGCTTCCACCCCTTTTCTTCCCCTTCGCTTACTCAACTGTCTTTATCTTGACTTGTGAGCTTTTTCTCATCTTTACTCTTCCAGTTCTAATCTTTGCTCTTCCAACATATAATTAGCTGATGCAACTACAAAGATAGAGCTCTTCAAACAATACCTACGCTTGGGATTTTTCTGTTAATAAAGTTAGGAATTTTCATGCACATAAAGTTTCAAACAACATAAATAAATATATAGAATTATTTTAAGTAAAAATATATATTTTTCAAATGGGTGCTACACTTACTTGGGTCATAGGCATCCATAAATCCAAATGGACCATAATCTATTGTTATGGACAATAAACTGAAGTTATCTGTATTGCACACACCTACAATTAAACAACAAGGAGAAACAAAAGTTAAAATTCCCCTCTGTGGCCTTCAGAAAAATTGCTGTAAAATAGAACCACTGAATCTAGGGAACTTTGGAGCCATTGCTGTTTAGAAATCAGACTCTGGAAAATAAATTAATCTTTCTTACTCTTGAACTGGCATATATTTTAAGAAAGAAAATGAGAAACTGTTGGCTACTTTATTGTGCAGCTGGTTTCTAAGCCCATAGGGCAAGCACTGTCTTCTTCTCCTTTCAGTGCTGCACAATCCCAAAACAGCCTCTTTCACATTGGTCATTAGCTGCTTCCTTGCAAGTTAACTGGTGCTGTATTAGCAAGACAATCCTATCTTGTTTTTCCTAATGTAAATCTGGAACAAAATGGACAGCACTATATCCTGTACACTATAAAAGGCATCACATTCAGGGCAATAAAATTCCTATACAGCATCTATACACAGTCTTTGTACATCAGACTGCTACAACAGTTGTGAGGATTCTTGTTCCCATATTCTTGCTTCTGTCAGATACAGGCATGCTTTGAGAGATCTGAAAGTGCTCCTGATTCTAATACCAAAAAACTTGTATATTAATGCATAATAGACAGATACTGCTGTAGGAAAACACATCATAAGAACTGAAGAATAATGTGAAAAAATAAAAGCCTTATTTAAACAGGAGTCACTCCTGCAAAGCCAGTTCCATCCTCTGCAACTTACCATGTGCAAACCCCACAGACATCCACAGTGCAATCAGATTCGCTGTCTCTGATACGACTGTAGAGAAAAATTCCTAAAATGAAATACGTCTTTTACTGCAAGTCTTCTGAATGAAAAATATGGAATACAATAACATAAACCTTTTATTTACTTTAGAAAGATATCACTCATTCTATTTTTAAATGTACATATCTCTCTCTGCCAGAACTTCTCATTCATATTCAAAATTATGTGGCTGCACAATTATCTTATCCAGCAAAGACAATGGTTAAGTAAGTACATACAGATGCTCTAAAAGTAATTAAAAACTATAAATAGAAACCAAGATGGTAGATATTTATTAGTGTATATACTAGCCTATACTACATACCACATTCATATCAGAAAAAGCATAATTCATTGCCTCATGACCACTGCTCACATAAAATATGAGCAGTAAGAAAACAAAAAAATAACTGAAAGTGGAAGCTCCCCAATATTTCATTATTGGAAAGTGTTGCAGAATATTCAGATCGGACTTTGAGAAAAAAAATTTTGAGAACTGGGTTTTTACATAAGAGAACTAACAACTTTCACTAATATTTGAAAACTCACTTCACGTTTTAAAACCTTTTAAAATTCAAAACTTTGAAAAATTTTGCATAATTTTTGCTCATCTGCTTGTGGAAAATAAAAATAACTTTTTAAAAGTCTTTTAAAAAAGACTTACCAGATAGCTATTGGAATCATTTGTGGCTATTGATGGAAAATGTTCCTGGATGATAAAGTCCAGCAATCTTCTGTAATAGAAGAGGCAGAATTCTTTAAACAAAACTGACACTTTTCAAAGCAAGCATTCAAAATTCTTGTTTTCAAATAGCTAAATGCTGATCTTTGGCTTGCTGCAATCAGTTCTCAGGAAATTAAATGTGTTTATTCCACTGTGTCTTAAATTAAACCCCTCCCAAATGCTTATGACATAAAACCTAGGGTTCCACTAATGAATGTTACTGGAAACTGCAGCATGGAATTAAAATTATACTTCCAGCGCACTCCAGGCTGTGGTTTTCCACTCAGTAATCTCATTATTTTAGGGGGAAAAAAAATGTTTGTGTATCAAAAATAAAGTACATGATTATAAAGAATGATTCCACATTGCAATTCTCACTGAGAAAATTTTGTGGCTGAATTCTTGTGAGCTAGAGTTACTTGTTTTAGTAAAGGGTCAGTCGTAAAACAGAGCAGCATAATCGTACAAGACAGGCTCAGGAAATTAGGACACATGCATTAAAAACTGCAGTGCTTGTCAGATGTGTGTTTTTGCAGATGTAAAGCTTTAGAGCAGAGTGGAGCTCTCTGTAGGAACCTCCATCTTTAAATCTGATGGGTCACAGGTGCTTCAATACAAAAAAAAAATTAAAAAAATCCAAAGTCAGTTCTTTAATTTAGTCTTTCAGTTTTAAAACAAAAAAAACCTCTGATGAGATTTCAAAAAAAAATGAAAGACAGCACAGTCATGTGAATTATCAGTTATTACACCACACAACTGTTGCTATGAGCACTTGCTTGTTTTCAAGCACCCCACAATAATTTCTATTGCAAGCAATTATCAACCACTACACTGCTCATGAGAAGAAATTACCAACTTCTAAGTATTTACAGTGGATCTAAAAATTTGTCATGCTAACTATTTCACACACCAATTAATATTGCTAAACAGCTTAAGACTGCTGTAATTCCTTACCTAGTACACTTCTTTGGATCAAAATGTTTCTGGAGAGCACACCATACACAACATACTTATGCTAGTGGTTACTTTGTATTTTAGTTAAATTACCTTCACAGACAACTATGAGAAATGTAAGAATGTATACTCTAAATTTTACAAATCTTTCCAAAACAAACAGCTCCTCCCTAGTGCTTAGTTGCCAGAACTATTTCAGCTATAAAACCTCTCTCACTTTCTAAGAACTGGGTCCTCAAAAACAGTTAGGAGTTTTACCCTTACAAGGCAAGATCTTTCATACACTTGTATAAAAACAGTGGGTTATCCTTCTAAGTTATGCAATCTTCTTTTCTAAATAACTTAGGTTTAAATTATAACTGTATATATGCATTCTAATATATATATATTTTTTAAGAAAACTAATATAGTTGTTACAAAGATTAAATTCAAACCTTTCTAAGTCCAGTTCCTCAGAATGAGCTAAGATTTCCAAGGATCCTATACGAAACCATGATTTGGCAAGACGTAGCACTATGGCACCTTAAATACAGACAGAAGTGTTTAAATGTAAACAGAGTATAAGCCAAATAATACAGTTCCATGGTAAAAATCATCATGTGCTGTTTCTGTAGATGCAGAATTTATATATGCATAGTTAAACCAGTGCTTTTCTAAGCATGCTCAATGCTTCATAGGTGAATATTACTTTACTACACATACTTTGATTATGCTTCATTTGCAAACATAGGGAAAATTCTAGTACTGCATTAATACTAGAGTTACTCCAGAAATGCTACCAACAAAGAAAGTACCAACATAAATAGGTTTTTCCCCATGTTGTGCCATCCTACTCTTTTCAGAGCAGGTGTAGATGATGTATTGATGGCACAGCCACAGCAGCATTCCCACCATTCCAGCATTGCTGTCTGAACAATGGAAATTTTCCATAGTTTTCAGTGGTATTTTTGTAATGGCAAATGAAAATAAGAATTATCCCCCTACCAGACATATGTCAGAATCACAGCAGACTTCATTCCTTTCACTACAATCTGTTTCAGGGGGACTTTTATCAGGAAAAGTTTTATTTCTTAACAATTAAGCCTATTTAGTACTTTTTACTATACATATATGATTATATAATTATACATGGAAATGGAAAATTAGGTTATAGTATTGAAATGTCTTCATTACCTCTTTCTTTCTTAATATTTCCATTGTAAAACTGGTCTCTCCACACACCATCATCACTTACAACTAAGCTGTAGCAAACAAGAAAAAAAGATTAAAACTTCAACTCAGAAAAAAACAATTTACACTGAAGGTCAAGTAATATTTTATAGCACCTTTTGTGAAAGATCTTTTTGCTGGCATGGCTTTTGCATTTACAGATGACACTGGCAAATGGTAAGCTGAGGTTTACCAAGCATCATTAGCAACATGGATTTATTTTTTATTCATATAACATTGTCTGATTTCCATTATTTACCTGTTCTTGGGGAGGGGGAAATATTGAAAAAATATACTGCTTTCACATGAAACCTCAGTGACTGATTAGTGGGGTGATAACACTAAGTCCATCACAATTTTCCTGAAGGAGTTTTAAAAACAATCTGTTCCTTTCATTTGCCTTAAAACTCACCACATCCTACAAATTTTCATGTTTATCTACCTATTGAGATTTCTAAGTGCTTAAAGAAACTCCACTTGCTCTAAAATATTTCTAAACTTGCATTCACTTTATAAAATATAATAAGTTATTTCACTGTAATTCCAATTGGATCAAGAAAAATGAAATGCCCACAGGTATGCAAGGGCATCATATTCCCCTCAGGTTGACATGTAGAAAGTTTTCTCTCCAAAGCAATTGAACATTCCCCATTAACTGCAAAGAACAGGAAGTGAACTACTCTGTAAGGAGGGGAAAATTATCTAGAAATTAAACTGCTGCTGTTACTGGAGATGTACTGACACAAGCAATATTAGAATTTTTTTTCCAAATAAGGCTCTTTTGGAAACTATCATACATGCTTAGAATGTAAGGAGTAAGAAGAAACTGTGCTGCCTCAAGAGGAAAGAGATAACAAAACAAAAAAATATTCAAAAATAGGGAATGAACCTGACACTAGCAAAATAGTGTCTGCATCAGAACACTTAGGGGAGAGGAGTTGGAATAATAATGCTATTAAATTTTACTGGTTGGAACAGATCTCTGCCAGAAGAGTTGTTTCTTTTTGACTTCAAAATACCAGAACTTCTCTTATTACTGATAAAAAAATCCAAGGGGTGCATCAACATTTGGTTAATTACTAATAGAAGTCAACAGATGAGCATCACTTAAAGGCTGGCAAGAAGTGGAGCAGCCACATAAAGATAACAACATTCCCACTATAAAACCAGTTTTCAAGTGGCTTCTGTAGTTGCCAAGTACCACAACTTGAGAGAAGGCAGCAGGAGGCCCAACATACACTCAGCCACAGGAAATGCATTGAAATTGATCTTACACCAGAGAAGCTGCAACAGTGCTCTCAGGATGGGCAGATTATATTATATCCCTCCCTGCCTCTGCCTCAAGGGCTGGACTTCACAGCCCCAAATGCTCTACTTGCTGTTTGCACAAAGATCAAGCCTAAGCAAGTCAGTGCCAGCTCCAAGAACTGTGCATATTGGCTCACTTTTTTGACCTAATCTGTAACACTACTTGCTGGTAGTCCCAGTGAGCAGAACTAAAAGGGTACCATATGAAGAAGTATCCTTTGTCTGGCAGTACAGCCATAAACTGTAGCACCCCACTGGAAAAATGGTACTTAAAATTAATAGAACAAATCAACCCACTGAGTGTTCTGGAACAAGCTCTAAGGCTTTTCCCTACACTTCTGCCAAGACTTGACACGACCTCTTTAAGAGCATCTCACCAGCCTCAGTGCAACAGCTCCCCATTGGAAAGAATATGGATACCAGCTGGGGATTATCCAAATGGAGTCTTGCAAACAGTCTGGGGAGCTTGTGCAGTAGTCAAAAGAGCCAGACACTTAACCAACTTGCCAGCAGAGAACTAAAGCACACTGTGTACTCAATAAGATCCATGCACAGTTAAGGAGTAATTTCATATTGGCTTTGAACTGAACAATTTGTTGAGAAGAGAGCAAAGAAAGGCTTTAACCCTGCCAGATGCTTTCCTGCTGATGTTCAGACAGATTTGAAGTTAACAGCCAACAGCAAAGGGTCTCAAGGTGAACTCAGTGAATAAACTATCAAGCTGTCATCTACAAACACTGCACTTCAACAGAAAAAAATGTGTGAGAATTAATGCTAGAGAGGTTTGCAGACACTTTGCAAACACAGACTCCTTGCTATGTTGCAGCTTTTCTGCAGAACATTTATTTTATTTAAAACCTGAAGCTCTGGAGTACAGAAATGAGACCACTTGGAACACAAAATGTTTTAATTGTGATCATCTGAAAATTTCAATTTACTTAATTCTGGGGAAATCTTCCAAACGAGTGAATATATCAGCCTTCTTTGGTTCAAAGAGAATTAGCTTTAAGTTATGTTTTTACGAGGTCTTTTTCTCTGCTAAGGAAATGCTTGTACAAAAAGAAATTGAGAACAATTACCTACATACAGCACTATCCCCAATATTAACCTTTATTCATCTATTTTTCCTACCATTATTATATTGCAACTAGGTGATTATCATAATACAGAAACAGCCACCTTCAACATTCTTCTATTTGTCCTCATTCTAGAAAAAGTAATTAAAATGCTTACATTTAGTGTAATAGAAGACTCATTTGTTAACCATATAAAATGTATTAAAAGACTCATTATCTACATACAGGGTAGGAATCTAGTCTGGCTCTTTTTTGCAAGTCTTTTGGTGAGCAACAAAAGGAGAGAACTTTATTTTTTAATAGACATTCTTGATTGCAGTTTCATAAAAGCTGGAGAGGGGAGCTAGTGTCAAGTACAATCACTCATTCTAACTTCGTTTGTCACCCTCTTTACAAAATGAACCAGATTTCAAATTAAATTAATTCAGTTAAGAGAGTCATAGAAGTGAAAGACAGCTGTTCATCACAATACAGAGAGAGCACACAATATTATAGTTAAATAAAGTAGCAGTTTAGAGCATACCAAACACAAAAGAGAATTAATTAATTACTAGAGCCTATTATCCAAAAATCTAAGAAACTGGAGGGACATATTTTATCCTAATTCATAGAATGGAAAGAAAGATCTATTCTCTTGAAAACTAACTGTCCTGCTATGTTTAGTTCAGTCACAAAATTACCTGCAAATCAGGATGTCATGAAAAAGAAAAGAAAAATACCTAGCAGCTCTGCTTGTAGGAATTCCAAGATAATGCATGGCCTCACTACATAAATATTCTCGCACAGAAGAGCGAAGCACAGCTCTTCCATCACCATTCCTACAGAGAAATAAGAAATGGGTCATAAAATACATGCAATATTTCAAAAAAATCCAGTTTTTATGTACATATATTAACTACAACTTACCTAGAGTATGGGGTTTTTCCCGACCCTTTTAACTGTAGTTCCCACCTCTCACCATTCCTGCAAAAACACCATTAGCATTTCTAACAGTACATCTCAGGTTGTGCATGAAGCAGCTGGACAGAATACAGATTTGAATCAGGTACTTAAAAAAATGTCCCACCTGTTTGTATATACTCCAATCAAGTGGGCTCTTCCATCCCCTAGCTGGCCTGCCCAGCTACCAAACTGAGAAAATTAAAATCAAGTTACTCTCTTCTATCATTTATAGCAGTTGGAACAGTATAAATTACCAGGCGGCTCTACATCTGCACAATGTAATGACATCTTTGCTCAGGTCATCATTAAGATATTGATCCCTAAAGCTGTATTTCCACATTCATGACGATGATGAATCAGAAAATCACAGAAAAAGAATAATGCCTTTTCTTTTTCTCTACCTTCCAGCTATTATATACAGCTAGAGCTCTGATTCTTTTGTACAATGAGCCTTTGAACTGACAGAGCTTGTAATTTATTTTTTTTATTGGAAATTACAAATCAAAATCTACCATTATTTTCCATTAACAATCTTTCCCAATTTGATGAAACTTAACTCTTAGTAATGATGTTATTGCAGTGAGGCTCTGTGTCCTTTTCCACTCCTCTGAGCTAATAATACCTACCATGAATCAGAGCTTGTCAGGCTGCAGGGGTGCTAAGCAGCCTCTGCAGCTAACAAAAGTTAAAAGGATAATTTGCTTTTGGCATAAGCAGCAGCAGAGAACATAGACATGGTATTGTGAGAGACTGTCACAGTTCTCCTCCATCTACAGCCCCTTATGAAAAACAAATCTGCAACCAAAATGTACGTGTTCATGTACTTACAGTCACACACTCATACACTTACAGGTATTATCAAGGTGACAATGCCTGTTTACATGTAAAAATAAACATAATTTCACCTGGAGAAACATGTTATAGTTACCTGATGACCCCCATACCTATGGGCCAGTGGAACAGACTCAGGGATCACTTTCCCACCACTGACAAACTCAAGAAAATCATATGTTCCTGCTACAGATATATCGAGATCCAAAATATTTTCAAGAACATCCTGGAGGGAAAAATAATACAGATGGTACTTGTACATGATCAAATTTTCAGCAGTAATGAATGTGTCTTTCCTATACATTTCATTATTAAAAGCCACCTTACAATATGTTTCAAATATTCTACTTGTTTAAAAATATGTATCGATCAGATGATTTCATAATAAACAGCATATGAATATTAAAATATATTTTAGTATATGTATTAACAATCTTTACTCATTAGAGTGGGACAAAAAATAATAGCCAACCTCTGAAACAGCTACAAGATGAATTCTAGATTTAAAAGGTGTAGGATAGACAACTGAAAAAATACAGTTTTTCACATTACGGACGTAATTTTCCTGGATCACATCAATTGGAAAAGGATCTGTAAACATGAAACAGACAATAAAAGTCCTTAAAAAAACCTAGTTAATCATATTATTTTTAATATCCAATCAAGATATTTCAGAAACAACTAAAACCCATCTCTTTACCACAACGTATATTCCACCTGCATGAAAACTAAGTCCTAATAAATTTGGGATTTCATTCTGTTTGGGATTTTTTAAAAGAAAGCTTGAATTCTACAGTTAAAGAAACTGGAAGGGTATACTGGTTTTAAGATTTAAAATATTAAAGCACAGTTTCAGGTAACAGTGATTAGAAGAGTCTTAGGGCAATTTTACACTGTCCTCAGTTATTTGCAACCCTAAAAGATACTTTCATGAGACAGAAAAGTACAGCTGAACCAGGTCGTGCAGCAGATGAAGTCACTGTGCACCATTAAGTGTGGCAAACAGTCTACATTCAGCCACAATCAGCAAGTAACCCAAGAAACCAGCCTGAAGTCTTCTCTGAGTAATGTAAAGAGCAAATGAAGATGTCAGAAGATGTATTCCTTGCATTACCATTAACATATATTAAATGTGTACTCAAAAGATGTGTTTCATTCTTCTTTCAGGGCTATTGCACTCTGACCCAAGGTAACACAGGACACTGTCTTAAAATACTGCAATAGTGTGTTTTAGCATCTTAAAACACTGCGTTAATACTCTGCTTTAACATCTTTATGGATTTTTGCTTGTAACAAGCTTACATTACCATTTTAATTATAAAATCGCAGTAGCTGATAGTCACTGTTTTGCACAATATTCTAAGTCGGTGAGCATCTCTGTGACCTGCTGTTAGCTGGGTTTCTCAACATCTCTGATGACAAATCCTGTTGTAGCCAGGTGCCACGGCATTCATCACCCCCTATGGTTTCTAAATGCTCACCAGTAATTGCATCACCCGAAGAAATTATTTCTGAAGTGTTACCATATAAATTACCTTCATTATTGCAGGCAGTTTAGTATGCCTGAGAGCTATACCTCTTCAAATCCACTGTTGAGTTATCAATTTTGCAATAACATGTAATTGGGCCGCCGTGTCTGGCCATTACAATGAGTTGGGGGGAAAAGGGAGAGGGGGAAGAAAGGGAACTTCTTATGGTCAATCTAGTTTTAACTTTAAGAGTAGCAAGTGTTTGCCTGTGCAGGTAAGATCTTTGCCTGTTGGTGTGACAGCTGGGTAGGCCGTACCTCGGAGGCTGTCGGAGGAGAGGGGCCATGAGCACAGGTCGGCCGCCCCCCGCGGCTGCCAGCGGGAGGCGTTGGGGCCCAGCGGAGCCAGGCAGAGCCCGTCCAGGGAGCACAGAGGCAGAGGCGACCGCCCAGCTCCGGTGGCCCAGGCCAGCAAGTCGGCCAGCCAGAGCAAACACCACATGTTCACCACACCTCGGTATGAGATCGCCTTCCCCCCAGAAAAAGCGGTGTCTCTTCACAAGAGCTTTCAGGGAATAGACGATGCTTTCTCCGAGAGGGAGGGATGGAGCGGCTGTGGCCACCGCCCTGTGGGCACTGGGGCTGTCCCACAGAGGGGTCGGCCCAGTCGCTGCCCCGCTGAGAGGCGGAAGCCCAGGCCCAGGCCCAGAGCCAAGCGCAGAGGCCGGGTAGCTGCCAGGCAGCACCGCTCCCCCTGCCGGCCCTCAGCCGCGCTGGGAGCCCCGAGGGAGCAGCGGGAGGCGAGATGAGGCACGGCGAGGCGAAGGCGGGCTCCCCACCGGTCCGGACGTCCTCCCAGCGCCCCTGCCCAAGAGGGGGTGGTGGCGGCTTCGGGCTTCCGCGTCCGGGTCGCGGCGGTGGCGGAAGGCGGTGCCGGCG
>VZTY01024684.1:668205-784345 GCA_013400935.1 Turnix velox
CCCGGGCCAGGCACCCGCAGCCCTCCGCCGCCGGCCCCCAGCGTGCCGGTGAGTGCGAGCGCGCCGGCGGGCGCTTGGAGGTCACCGGGAATGAATGGGGCGGCGGGGCGGGAGGGAGACACAGGGAGCCGGGCGGGCGGTGACAGCTGCCCCGGGCTTCCTCAGCCCGGAGGCGTCGAGGCCCGAAGGTGTCTGCAGTGTGTGAGAGCCGGCGGCGGGGGGGCAGCTCCTGACGGGAGGACGGGGGGGCCTTGCAGGATGTGCGAGCGCTCGGTGCAAGGTTAAATACCGGCTTAAGGGTTTTCACGACTGGAATGGTGACGGTGGCCGGGAGGGACCTCTCGGAGCCTTCTCTTGGGATTTGGGAAAGTGTGAGATTTTCAGCCTAAGTTGCGTGTGCTGTAACGGTGTGATTCTCTCACCGGCTTCATTTGCACCTTCTTGACAAGTCCAAGCTGCTCTTGTGAGCTGCAGTAAGTGTGGTGGCTGTGGCGTGTCCCACAGTGTGTGTGACCCGGGTTTGCAGTGTGAAGGAGAGAGGCTGGCTGTGTCCTCACCGGAGGAAGGGTAGGAAGAGGTCAGCTACTTCTCAACAGCAGAAATCTGTGAGAGGTATAAGAGGGTAAACTTTGGAAGGTCTCAGCCATAGGGCTGAGCACTGAAGTCTGATGTTAGCGAGCTGCAATTCTACAATAAGTTAGGGTTCCTCTTCCTGTCCTTCTCTTGTCTCCTTGCATGGCCTTTACTTATCCTGCACACAAGGAGGATGGAAGGGCACCTGTGAAGTGCTCTCGTTTCTCTCCCTGTGCCCAAAGAGAGAGAGACTTCAAGGAGACACAGAGGCCTGAGGAACAGCTTGGGAGAACTGTTCTTCATCTTAGTTCTCCTTGTGCATGAGTTTTTGGAGCGGCGGTTTGGTGAAGATATGCTTTGCAGTGATTTTGGGCTGGCTCAACCCAGACAGTTCCCGCACTCCGGGGCAGGGCTAGGTAGATCTTGGCAGCAATATTAGGAGTGGAGCAAAAGATATGTTTCCTTTCTCAACCTATCTCTGCTGGAATCATGTAAGTGGGACTACACCTTGCCCCAGGCTCCCGCGTTCTCTCTGCAGCAAGAGATAGTGTGAGAGATTGCTGGGTTCTAAGTTAGGTTCTTGTCATCTAGCAGGGAAGATGTGCAAATGTAAATCATCATAAGCAGACAGCTGAATTGAAATGCCTTCAGGCAAAAACAGGGTAGTTAGTGTGGAAGTGTACAGAAACAGATCTTATCCTTTCCACCTGCCTTGGCTGGTACAGTCCAGATTTATCTGCAAGACAGGGAATGTTTGAAAATCACACCTTCAAAACAAGATTTCGTCAGAGCAGTTCTGGAAAGTTAACTGATATGCCTTCTGGGCTGCTCTTGCAAGGGGGGAAAGTCCAGAATCCTGAGCGGAAGAAGCTAATGTACATGTTGGCAGTTACGTCTCATGTGATATGGAAGTAGATTATGAGACTCTTTGGTGCTAGGTTGTTAAGATGGAGTATTGCAGGTGAACAGGCAATCATCTTTGTAATGTAAATCTGTCAATTCAAAGTTCTGTTAAAGTAACTCGGATTTTTCTTTGTGCAGATGTGTCACTTTACCCAAAGAAATTCAACTTCCTCATTTTCAAAAATATATGATATATTTTGTCGGTAAGTTGTAGATTCACATTGTTTAATGGATACAGACATAGTTGTTGGGTGGACTGGGTAGTTAGTTATGCTGTGAGCTGTAAAATTTGAAGATAAGGTTGTATGGTTTAGTGTGTAGTTAGATAAGTCTGTGTAAACTGCTGCTGTGGTGTTGAGCAGATCTCAAGTAAACATAGTAAAGCATGAACTTCAACTTCAGAGAACATAAAACCATATCTAAGCCTAATAACTCTTAATACACCCAGATGGAGCTTTCACCCTTTACTAATAAACTTTCATACCATCATCTTGCTGCTTGGAAGTATTGATTTAATTTATAATTTATACTGTGGCTGGGTGTGCAAATGAGAATTTTCAAATGCAGATCAGGGATATTTTTTCCAGGATTATACAGGAGAAGAAGGTAACAGAATAGTTGTGTTACTGGAAGATAAAGGGTTTCTCTCCATATTTACACTGTAATATCAAGTGTATTCAAAAGGAATACATTGAGAGCAATGTAATGTCATGTCTCAGAAGACTTCTGTAATCTGCTATGGGCCAGGGCAGTTATTTATTAAATACTGCTCTTTGCCAACTTCTAAAAATCTATTATCATCAATATGTAGCTGTGCTATCCTTACACTTGATTAGCTGTCTGAAGAGAGTGTTTTGATGCCTTCTCCTAATATTTTAGCCATTTTGTTGTCTTTTGTGTAAGGAGTGAGGAGGACGAAATGCTTTGAAATGTTTCTGTTTGGGGAATCAGGGAAGATTTGCTTTTAACAATGTTACTTGTGTGGAAAACACTATGACCAGGTTTCATCATACAAGTACATCCCACTGGTGCAGCTGCAGTAAGACAGCTAGTAATGAAAAATACCAAGACCCTTTTCAACTTGGTAGAAAAGACTTGAAGAATCTCTATGAAGATATTAAAAAGGTAAGGGAGATTGATGATTTTTCTGAGATGTTGTGATTATTCTGATTTTCCTAGAAATCTTCATTTTGGATACTTACTGAAAGAAGATGCTTTATGAACAGCCATCTCAAACTGAAGACAAATAAGAGCATTTCTACATATCTTATGGAACCAGAGTACAGGGTTCTTTTGTCCTGATTTACAGGACTGGAATATATGATTTAAGTTTCAGATTACTGACAGTAATTTTAAAAACAACTTCATCTTACACTTGCCATAACCTTATACTTGCATATGGTTTTGCTTACATGAAACATTTGGCTTTGTGACTTCTATGCAGATGTTGTATTTTCCTTTTTATAGGAATTACTTGTATCTACAGCAGAGCTTAAAGAAATGTGTGATTATTACTTTGATGGGAAAGGAAAGGCCTTTCGACCAATGATTGTGGTGCTAATGGCAAGGGCTTGCAACATTCACCATAATAATTCCAGGTGAGTTGGTCACTTTTAGACATGTGGACATATAGAATACTTAAAAGATATGATTTTTGTGTTCACAGAAAATGTGTAATAATTTTATGAAAATGAAAAAAAAAAAAGCTCCTCGGTAAAATCTAAATTTAAGTTCCTTTCTGATGCTTTATTTTTATAGTTTGCAGTGCAAAAGGAAGTACTGAGTTTATTTAATGCTTCCATGTGTAAACTTGTGAACTATACTGCAGTTGTAACTGGTGCTGAATAAAAAAAATATTACCAAACTGTGATATTTGACTTTTAGTCGACTTTGGCTTCTTATGTAAGTGCTCCTGTAGAATCTTGCATGATCCATGAAACTGTATGAATTCAATTTTAAATCATTTTCTTTTGTAACTACTTTTGTAGCTATTAAACTCTTGTCACAGGTATGAAGTTAGCAACAGGAATAGACTTTCACAGCTTCTTTTTTGTAATTATGCAGAGGAGCCATTAAGCTGGTGGTATGGTTATATTCACAGCTGTGAGGCATTCAAAATAGAGATATGTTTTTAGCCACTCTAGGAGCAAGTTTCTACACTTTAATGTATGACTCTAAGCTTAGAGCTGGTGTAATCTGTGGTGTTCTTCAAGTTATTTGTCTTTTGAAAGCAGCTTTAACTGAGCTGAACATAATGCTTGCCCTATACTCTTACCCCTGGATGACTGCAAATTCTCTCCATGTGTTCCACTCAGTCAATAGTGACACTACCATAAGGTAGTGTTTTGAAGAAGGATGTTGGCCAGAGTGTTCTCTGCCTTCCAGCTACACTCCCAGTCTTCCCTCACATGGAGTTTCAAAGAGGAAATCCTTGTACCCTTGCCAGAAGTGTTTCTAGAGTAATTTATTAGTCTTAAGGGATTCCTGTCAGCCCTGCCTGGCATTGTTTTTTCTTAAGTGATATATTAATGCCTTGTTTGGCTTGATTTTTATTTCAAAACACACCCTGTATTTTTCTGCTTGATATGGCACCTCTCCAGGTGTACCCCTCTTCTATGTGACCATAGCTTTGAAAGAGAAAGCAAAGCCTAATTGGCAGTGTCCAGACCTGTGTGTGCCAATTCCTCTGGTTTTAGGCAAACATTTTCCAGGATTAATACATTTCACTCCAGCATTGTTCTCTTCTCATTCAGTTCTTCTCATTGTTTCAGATGAAGCAAAAGGAACAATTGGTTGTGAAACTCCTTTGTCACAGCACTGTCTAAATGTTCTCATGAGTGATCTTGACATAAAAAGTGATGAGTGTGATGATGTGCACTTTTGATGGCACAGTCATTCATGATGGTTGGCCATCTGTGGTAGAATGAAAGAAAGCACAATAAACCAAAAATTACTATTTGAGCTAGGAGACTTCTGGGCATCCTGTTAGGGCATATCTTCTTGTTTGCAGCCACTTTCTTTGTGAAAAACCTTAATGTAACCACAGGATGTCCAGTTCAGCCACAGCAGTGCTGACACCCTTGTGTCATCACTTTGTGAAGTCATCAGCATGATGAACTGATCCTTATGTTCAAAAAATAAGTCCTGCTCACTTCAGGGATGGACTTCAAGGATAACCAGGACAAATGAAGGACTTGTGGTCTACAGATTTATCAGGAATAAGGTAAAAGAACTACTTAAAAAGATGAATTTGTTGAAAGAGTAGAAGGGGAGACTGAACAACTGAGGCAATGAGGTTTTCTTGGACCATCCTTCTGCTCAGAATAAAAAGTACAAGCATATTCATGCCTTTTGACATGTATATGCTTATAGACATGCTCTTGTCCATGTGTTAAGCTGTCCTGAAACCATCAGGACTAGATTTTAGGCTTAACCCCATGTCAGTTAGAAAGTGTCATCTCAGAATTAAAGTGCCACACATGCATGAGTTTTCACAGTAGCCATCCCTCAGCATAAGCATTCTGATTTATAGATGCCCAAGTCATTTTGCAGCTTTTGTACATCTGTTGCAGCTTTTGTCATTACCTCCAAGCTATGTTTGGTGGTTACAAGCCTCCTCATTAATCTGACTGCTGCTTGTGTAAGAGCAGATTGAGTCTTTATTTCTGTCCTACTGTTTTTAGAATGAAATTCTGAGGAGACCAGAGATATTTCAGCAAAGGAAGTAACTGAAATCCCAGCATGTTTACCTTCCTCTTCTTTGCCTCATGTTGCTTCTGTTTAAGGTTATGTTTATAATAAAAATTCATATATGTTCATACAAGTCTTTAGCATACAGCTTTTTGGTTCATGCATGATGACCAATGTCTTTTAAGATTTGGGTAGGCCCTGCCAAAAGAATAGCTTTTCCTAGTGTGGATACACTCGCTTGCTGCAAATCAATGAAGTTTTATGGTAATTTTTTTCTCTCTTGCTTTTAAGCTTCTTGAAGCAGGCTGTCTTACACCTGCTTTTTGTATACATATACTTCCAGTTCACACTGATACCACTGAAACAGCAGTGCTTCCAGGTAACAAATTATCTGGTAAAATTGTCTGTGTAGAGAAGAAAACACTGTGTATTTGTAACTCAGATGCTTTCCATTCTGCTTCTCACCACATTTTTTGAAGATGTTTTTTCCCTTTCAACTTGTCATTTTCCTTAAAGTATTTTATCTTCTTTTTCTCAGTTAATATTGTTTCTTCTGTCAGACTTGTTTTTCTTTGTTGAAGCTTTGGTTCTCACACATCATCAAAAATACAGACCACAACATCTTTAGACTTGTAGGGTGGGCCAGTCCATTCTCTGCTTTTCATCCCTAGATTTTTTTGCATTCCCCCTTTGGGATTTGTGTTACTGATGTTGAGTTTCTGCTTCATCTTGCTGCTGTTCTTTTAATTTGCTGGACACAGCGTGCTTATGCTTGTTCTTTCATTTGTTGGCTTCTTGGTTTTTCATTTTGTGCAATACTAGTAAAAAAGATTATACTCCTCGGTGTTTGGTTGTTAACCTTAAAAGTTGTGTCTTATCATTTTATTGGTCCTGATCTTCATTGGCAGCCCACAGGGATCTCTGTCTTCACAGAGGCCCAGCAGAATAGCTGGAACTTCTCAAACACACAGGTAGCTCTGCTTACGGGTTAGGTGATGTGGTCATTTATGTTTAAATTTGAAGAAGGGTGGGTATTTAGACTGCCCTAGATAGATTAACTGTCTTTCCAGAGCAAGAGATCACTTTATTGAAGTAATAATAAGGAGAATGACAGTTGTATAAAGAATCTGAACTATTATCAAAAAGAGAAACATCTGAAGCATTGAAATAGTTCTGTGCTGACAGGTTGGGGCTTTTCCCTTGGAGTCCAGTCCAGAGTCTTTAAATCCCTTGAGCAATAGCTTTTTGCTTAATAATAGCAACTTAGCTTTGTGTGAGGGTGAGAATTGTAGAAGTTTAAGCTGGGGTTGTGCAGACCCTCAGTTTCACACATCCTCTGCATTTCCTCACATACCAGCATGCAGAATTTCACAGAATTATCACTTAGCCCATCTGGACCTAGTGTTTCTATTTAGGGTATATTCTCTAGAGGTGTTCGCAGATAGTTTTGGTTTGTATTTCAGCAAGCAAAACAAATTTTAAAAGGTTGAAATACAGAGACATCTTACAGAATCACAGAATGTCAGGGATTGGAAGAGACCTCAAGAAATCATCTAGTCCAGTCCTCTTGCTGGAACAGGAACACCTAGACTAGGTCACACAGGAAGGTGGATTTTGAATGTGTGCAGAGTAGGAGACTCCACAACCTCACTGGGCAACCTGTTCCAGTGTTCTGTCACCCTCACTGTGAAAAAGTTTTCTCTTATATTTCTGTAGAACCTCTTATGTTTCAGTTTGCATCCCTTGTTCTGTCATTGGAGGTCACTGAGAAGAGCCTGGCTTCATCCTCCTGATGCTCACCCTTTACATATTTATAAACATAAATGAGGTCACCCCCACAAGTGGTCAGTCCCTCTTTCCATGATCTGTAGATTCTCCTCTTCCACTTGAGTTTTCCCAGCAGTTCCCTGTTTAATCAGGCAGGTCTTCTGGCTCCCTTTTTTGACTTTCTACCTGTTGGGATGCTCTGATCTTGAACTTGGAAGAAGTGGTCCTTGATTGCTGCCTTGCAGCTTTCTCCAGCTTTGAAAAGCCCCAAAATGAGCTTCTTGACGGCTCTTTTTTGCTTTCCCCAGCAAGGACTATCCTCTGCTGGAGCTTGTCTCCTCAGTGAGTGACCATTGGTGAGTTTCTCAATAGTGAGCATGGAAGACTCATAAATTTATTTCCCTTTTTGCCTCTAAAAATAGTCTAAGTGCAGTGTAATGACCAGGCTAAACTCCGTAGAACAATGTCACCTAACAACAACCTTACTCCTTTCTTTCCTTGTCTCCTCCAAACTGTGGTTGCCAGATGCCTGTGCTTGTGCACTGTTTTTTCAACTGTTATTTGCTCCTGTATTAACACATCCATTCTCTGTGCTTCTCCTAGTTTCCAGCACCCTTCTGTGTCACAGACTGTGTTCCTGAAATGTTCCTTCCTTTCAGCTGTGGTGACTTAATGGCGAAAATGTGCTTTGAGGTTCATGTTCATAACACAAAAATTTTGCAAGTTTTTTTTTCTCTTTTCCTGTCTTTAAACCATCAATATTTACTTTTGGTAAACACACTGAAGAGCTCTTTGTTGCAGAGTGTGAATATTATTTTGTGTTTTTTCGAGTATTCTCTCCCTCCTTTTTTTTTTTTTAAAGAGGCATTTTGGAGGGATAAATACCTTTGCTTTTCTTTTTGTAACTTTAAAGGTCAGTCTTGATACTCAGTGTATGTGAAACATGTTCTGTAATGGACAGACCTCAGGGTTCTGTAAATCTATAAAAGCTTGTGACAGAATCAAGCAGAGAGTGCTGCTGAAAAACAAAACGGCATGAAGGACTTAGAAATTACCATAATGCACATGGAATGCACATGTTCATTTCTGAAAAAATGTGTGAAAATATATATAATCTTGGGATCCCTTTACTTTGAGAATGACCTAAAAATGGCATCTTTTCACTTGCTGGATTTGTGGGGACCCAGTTACCTATTGATTTGAGTTGCTGTTACTTTTTGCTTTTGTTTTGCAGGTGAAGCAGGCATTGAATTGCAGGGAATGAGAAGGATCCTGTTTCTTGTATATTTTCCTAAAAATAGGCCTGCTCTGATTCAGAATTACTCTCACAAGATGTTTGCAGATCTTGCAGAAATAATAGTTAAAAAAAAACAAAACCCTTTCAGGTTAAATTGTCTCATTTGATATAACATTCTGGGAATCAGACACATGAGCATTCCTATGCCATTTTTAGTCATTGTCAGAGATGAAATGCACTAAAATGCAGAACTTTTCAAAACCTGCTTTTGAAATGTCTGTCTTTGTGCTATCTTCATACTGCTGAAAGATTTTGGTGTGTCGGTGAGTGTTGCCATTTACTGCTACTTCCCAGCAGGAAGTCCAGTCTGCTGATATAATTAATGAGAAAGGGAGTCCCCAAAAGGAGACCAGTGCATGAAAGAGGCTGGAGACCTTTACAGTTTTTTGAAGGTAAGTTCTTCTACTTAGTAGCAATAGTTAACTTCGAAAAACAACTTACACTACACTAGCATTTGACTTAATTACTGTCCACAGTAGAACTTGCCTTCAAACAACCGTGAGGGTTTCCAGCTCTTATTTTCTGTTGTATAAAAGCCACATTTTCACAGCCCATGAGCCACACATCCTGCTATTGTTCAGGATGTGGAACTCCCACTGACAGCATTGCAGGGTTCTGCACAGAGGTAGGTGTCAGAACGCAGTGTTATGTCAGCAGACTGCAAGATGTTCTTTCATTTGGTGATTAATCACTAGATTTTAATAGGCATAAGCAATGTAAGATTTTTAAATTTCCCTCAGCTGAGCTGAAATGATTTTCTCTCAGTTCTTTTTCTGTTTTGCTGAAAAATAGAGACTTGCACTATTACACATATACCAGAAGTAAGGTATCCACATACGAAAAGTAGTTTTTCTTTTGCTAGTTTTCTTTTGGTTACTGGTTTGGGTTTTTCCTTTTGTATTTTCTAATGTCCATGTGGGTTTGTTACAGCTGTAAGAAAAGGCTGATCAGGTTTGCCATTTATGGGATCAGGTATGCAACATGTGATGAAAATAGGTATAAAGAGATAAATATTAGAGCAAGGCAGAGACAGCTGGGTACAAGGGTCCTTCATGTGAGCTAGATTGACTCATTTATGTTAATTTTGCTAATTTTTTTCCCTTGTTAATTGCTTCTTTGTGCTTCCATTACCTTCTCTTCATTGAGTTTAAAAAAGAAACTAGTTGTGATTTGCTGAGAGTTGAATCATCACTACTGGATCTTCCCAAAGCCTGAATTTCAGTAAGCTTTAGGTAGTTAGCATTTACAGTACTAAAGTGATTGAAACATAATTCCAGTTAATTCCTCCAGTTAATTCTGCGTTTGAAGAATGCCTACAGTCTTAAGGTAATCAGGCAGCATAAAGGTTAAGATCCGTGAGTTACTGTCTTTCAAGTGTATAATAGAAGTTTCTGTGCCTGCTGATCTCTCCAGCTTGCAGTTAGCCAGCTTTGGAGAGTTTGTGGTGCTGTCTTATAGACAGAGCAGCATAGAGATAAGGAAAAGTTAACACTCATTAATGAACCCTACCTGGCATTCTTTTCTCTGCCATTTTCCAGATTTCCATCTTCTCAGAACCAATATCCTTGATGCTATGCGATTTGTTGAAGCCTGGATTTAGAGGGATTAGAGTCAGGAATTTAGCAGTGCTGTCAATGCAGCAAGGCAGAAACAGGTCTAATAAGGATGGAAACATCCCATTGCACTTGCTGTACTAACACAGATTTAACTTTCTCATCTTCCTAATTCCAGGTGTGAAAGATGGGGTTCAGACCATGGAAGGAAAAGCTGCAACAGCTGTTTTCAGAGAAACATTTTCTGTTGGTTTTAATGGAGATTCCTTTTAATTTCTTGCAGCACATGGGATTGATTTAATTGTTTGACAGGTCTTGGTTTTTATTTTAGGGAGGTGCAAGCCAGCCAACGCTCTGTGGCCATAATTGCTGAGATGATCCACACAGCCAGCCTCGTTCATGATGATGTTATTGACGATGCAAATTCTCGCAGAGGAAAAATGACAGTCAACCAAATCTGGGGAGAAAGGAAGGTGTGTTTGCTGTTAGGTGTAGGACTTGCCTTTGAGTTTCAGCAGAGTGTAAATACCTTGGGGTTTTTTCACACGTTAAGTGTCTTGGGATGTGCTAGAAGTATGAAGAGGTGTGCATAGGCTGTGGCTAAGACAAACTTGAGTTCCTTTCCTGAACTATTGGAAGCATTGCATGATATGATTGTAGTGTGAGTCTTGCTGATTTTACATTCCCTTTGCTGTTCTATGCAGTGCTGTTGGAATACTTTGAACCTGTACCTCATCTAGACCAATATATGTTGCCTTGGTTCAGTAGTAAAGGCTAGAAGGCTTTCAGTCAGCATGAAAAATATTGTGCTATTTTGAGATGTGTTTCTTTATAAAATGTTAAAATTAAGGTCTTAGTAAATGCAAGTAAAGAAGTATATTGCTGATGCCGCAGAACTTAGGGCAATTCAGAGTTAACATGGCATAACAGTCACAACAGAATGGTCAAATGGGACAGTGTTTATATAGAAAAATAGAAACAGCACTGTAAAATGGATGTTCAAAAATGGTTCACACTTTTTAACGTGGTTATCTTTTTTTTTCTCTCTGTTACAATGAGATGTGTGTTCTTTATGAAGGAAAATGGTGTGATATGAGTTGACCTGCCAAGTAATGAAAATGTATTCTTTCTGAACTAACACATACAAGAAAATGCTCATAAAATATTTTCTTATTATTCTTAGGCTGTTTTAGCTGGTGACTTCATCCTCTCAGCTGCTTCTGTAGCTTTAGCACGAATTGGAAACACTACTATCATCTCTGTTCTAACTCAGGTGATTGAAGATCTGGTGCGTGGTAAGGTCTTTTTCTGTTTTTATCTTCAGATTTGCTTGTCTGAGTAGTAAACCCACAGATAAAAACTCACATCTGTGTAACTTTTTAGGTGAATTCCTCCAGTTGGGTTCCAAGGAAAATGAGAATGAGAGATTTGCTCACTACCTCGAAAAGACTTTTAAGAAGACGGCGAGTCTTATAGCAAACAGTTGTAAAGCAGTATGTACGTCTGTCTCTTCTAAAATTAACATACCACACTCTTAAGTTCACAGATAAAGTACTTATTGCTTTTTTCTCTGGAGACCCTCCAAAGCAAACCCTGTAAATGGTATTTTGCCAGAATGTGAATGGGTTTGAGATTGTGCATTTTATCACAATTCCCCTGGTTTTCACTTTTTCTCTTTTGTATTCATACACAGGCTTATTGTTACCTTCATTTGAATCAAAATAAGGTTCATAGTAGCAGCCTTTTATTTATGAAATTCTGCAACTTTGAGTAAGTGGTTTTAATTTCAGTTGGTAATTCTTGAGCCTTTAATTTGATTTTTAAGTCTTCAACATCTCCTACTCAATGGTGTTGAATGGGACCTTAAGTAATAGTAGTGGGAGGAAGAAACTAATTGTGTATACTTTGTATTACACTGTAGAAGAACAGAAGCACCTTCTTGTTGATTTATCTGGGTTTTTTAACTATCAACTGCTATATCCAGCCCTATCTGTCACTCAGTTCTGTTACTTCATTACAAAAGGATCTTATTGAGGCTGATGTCCATATACAAAAAATATTTAGTTTTAGTGCAGAAAATGGAGGAGGGCAGGCAGTAATCTCACCCAAAAAATGTAGCTGTTGTATTCTATAGCAGGAGGGAGTTCTAAAGATTAGACTAAAAATCTGTGCTTGTGTTAGTCATCCTCCTTTGTTCTCAGAGAACTGGTACATTTGAGCAATAGAAAGCAGTTGGAAATTGCTGAAATCAAAGGAATTATATAGAATGAGAGACATGGATTTTGTGGGGAGAGGAAATACTTTTCATCTTAGTAAGAGGAAAGAAATTAAGTCTTCTGGATTGCTTGCATTAATGGCAATATGAGCCTGGAAAGAATTTCCCTTTGCAAGTCTTAAATTTTATTAGTGGGCAATTGGACTAAGATTTTTATATTCACTTTGACACTTGCCCTAAAAGGACCTTCAGAGATGAAAGAAATCACCTTCTCACTGGATGGGATCTCCTTACAAACATGCTGGTTTGAGTTTTTTCCTTTTTGTAATTTACAAGATTTAAGCACTTTCCTCCAGACTGTGGTTATGATGCTGGTGAAGGGGGCATTTGGTTGCTTTTTCTTCTAGTGGTTGTCAAATTGCTGGAGCTTTATATGCAGTAGAATTTGTGCTATAGAGGAAAAACGAGAGAGAGGGAGGTTTGTTATTGATACCAATGTCAGGGATTTTTTTGGTTTAGCATTTTGGGATTTTGTTGGGGGCAGTAGAGGACAGGGGTTTAGATGGTTTTGGCTTCTAAGGAAAAGCATGGGATCGGAAGGGAGTTCTTCATCAGTGAAAATTAAAAGTAGAATCATCAACTCTAGCATGAAAGGAAATTTGGTTGGGGAATCTAGTGTCTTCATAAAGCTGAGAAGAGAGACTTGGTTTTCAGAGCATCAGTTAGAGCCAGGCTACTGTGTATCATTAGAAGCAGTTCAGTTCCTGTTAACGACTGGAAAAAAACCAGTTATTTGTTTCTATGTAGAAGTAAGATAAAAATATTAACTGGAAAGATGATGTCAAGTTCATGTGGCATCTTAGAATTCTAGAAGGTTATGCTTTAATGATGGAAATGTAGAGTAGTCTTGGAAAAATGACTAAACAAGCCAGTAGTCCATAAACACTAGTCTAGACTCCTTGTTAGATACCTTCTGCATCACCAAAATGGTACTGCATTTAAATCAAAAGTCCTTTAAGTTAGCAAAATGTTTGGTTTTTTATGAACAGAACAGATCAAGATGTTAGAGATGTTGGAGCCACCCCAGTCTCCAGTTTATTTCTACAAAAGTTCTGTATGATGAAATGTTACCAAAGATGCAAAGTAACTCATTGCAAAAGAAAATGGTGGCAGATAGCCCAGAAGGACACTGAAGCCTTAGTTACCAAAAGGCATTTTTCAGATAAACATGAGAGGTGACTTTGGTTCAAGAATTCAGAAACAATAAAGCTGAAGTGGAATTTCTATGAGTCATCAGGCAAACTGGAGATGGCAAAATAAGTTGAGCAGGTTTTTCTTCTGGTTTTTTTGTTTTGTTTTAATCCTGCTCTAAATGAATTCCTAACCCTCATACTTTCAGAAGAAAGATTAAATCATGTTTGTTTTGAGATAAGTGTAAAATTGCAGTAGAGATTCGTGATTATAAGGAGAAAACATGACTCTTCCAAGGTAAGGTTGGGGTGGAAGATCTGCCTTGGGACTGGAGAAATAGTCTGCAGCTCTGGATCTACCTCTGAGCTCTTGCTTTAACTTGTTCAAAGTCTGGTGTGTGCACAGGGATCCATCAAAAAAACCTGCCAGGGTGTAGAACTGGTATCCAGTAAAACAAGACCTTTAACCCCCCCTTTGACATACATTGTAATAGCATCAGACATTATGGGCAATCAGTATTTTACTGTAGTTAAAATACAGTAACTCCTTTGGGAGTATTTCTTCTTCATGATGTTTGCTAGGGAAAAGATTAATATAACTCCATCACAGATATTTGGGCAGAGACTCTTCACTTCTGTAAAAGTACAATTCTTCATAAGCAAGTACTTGGCTAATGTGTTAAAATATTAATTACTTGAGAAAATATTAATTATATGTGTGAAAAGCCATCCTAACTGCCTTCCTAAGAGCAAAAAAGCACCAAAAAAGATTTAAAGGACCTGGGGGAAAAGTCAGCAATGTGCCCTGCAGCAGTGAAGGATAAACACATAAATGGCTGCATCACTATCAGAGCAGCCAACATATCAAGGGAAGAGAGAGTTTTCCTCTATTAAGCACATGTGAGACTTCAGGGCTGGGTTCCCAGGGTGGGAAGGCTTAGGGGTAATCCTCTTGATGCCTCCACCTATATAATGGCAGGGTGTAGAGAAGATAGAGATGTGCAGCAAAAGGAGAAGTTGCACCACAGAAGAGTTCAGTTGCCTATTATGAAATATTTCTCCAATGAGTTTGGTCAAACACTGTAACAGGTTGCCCAGAGAACTTGCCCTTATCTTCATCCTTGGAGATGTTCTGAACTCAACTGAACACAGCCCTAAGCAGCCTGATCTAACTGTGAAGAAAGCTGTTTAAGTTTGTTTTAAGCTGTTAACTGTTTAAGTTTGACCAAATAACTTTGAGTTTCCTTCTACCCTAAGCTTTTCTATGGTTCCACAGGAAAGAGGAGCAGTGCTCCTGTCTGGAAGAACAGTGGTGGATGAGCCACAAATGAGCAGGCAGGACCCTTGAGGAGATAGGGATGGAGAAAAAGGCTGGAAAAGGAGAACAATTTTAGAGACTTTTCCTTCCTTTGTCCAGAAATCTAGGAGAGTAAGAGTAGACATCTCTGCACTGCTTATCCAAGTATGTCCCTGCCCAGCAGCGGGGTTTCCTCTCTGACCTACAGGGCACTGGTAGAGATGTGCAAGTGCTTTCAAAACCAGTTCCGGTATTGCCACATGACAAGTAACAGCAGAATGTGTCTATGCAGGGCTGGCGATGGAAAGGAAGATTTATGGATGTGAAATTCAGTAAAGAGGCAAGATTGTGTGTGCAACATAAAATAATACAAGCAATCTTTTATTTTACAAAGTGAGTCTGAAATAATACCAAGCAGATTTATTTGTGTTACTGAATTGGAATAACCTTTCTAAAGAATTTGTTCCACTTGGTATTAGGAAGGATTTTCCATCTGGACTTAGTGGGAGACAAGTCTAAATTCTTGCATGATTAAATCAACCATTTTTATCTGGGGAGCTGTGGGGTGTTTTCAAAGGGTGAGCATTATCATTTAAATTTCCATCATTATCTCGACGTTGCTATCACGATCTGCGTTTGTAAATGTTTGCTGTTATCCCAGGATGGTTTCAGTTAAACTTCACCACTCCGTGTGGGACAAAGCTCCCTGCCTGCGTCCTAGTGAGTGCCCAGATGGGGGCAATAATCTGCAAGAGCAATTTGAGAAATTGGCTCTGGGAGAAGCTCCCCGGTAGCCAAGGCCCAGTCCTGTTGCTGGTTTATGATGTGATGGTGGTCAGAGAGTTGCTCGTGCCAGGTGTGAGAACCATATCAATCTCCTGCATTTGGTACTGTCTTTTATATCTCTTCAGAAGTGTTTGTTACCTGGATAAGAGCTATGAAGGTCTTCTCCTGCAAAGATGCAAGGGTTAACTTTGCACTGATGAATTTTAGTTAAGTTCTGTAACTTGCACTTCTGTTTTTTCAGATGTGCACGTGCTGCTGCTGTTATTCTTTAAATAGGTGCTGTGTGCCCAAAAAACTGTCCCCCTACAAGAATTGCTTTGCTCTGACCTTTCAGATTAAATGGGAAAACTCTTCTATGTGGCTCTTCTTTTCCCCATCTACCAACTAGTGCCACTGTGACCCTTTGCCACTAACTAGGATTTTGTCATTCTTCTATTGAATTCTGTATTTTAATTCTTCACATGAAATGTTGGCGGTAGGTAAAGATTTCATTGAAAGAGGGTAGATGGGGTGCCTCTGCCTTGCTGATAGTGTTTGATTTGTACAACAGAAGCAACTAGAAATTTGCTAGGCATGGAGCAGCAGTGGAGGATGTCAGCTCTTTGGAGCTAATACTGTGATTTAAGAGATAAGCATCAAAAGGAGGATAAAAGGGCAAGATGTTCTAGTTTGGCAGTTGCTAGTTTTAATAGCCTTCAAGATTTTGTGTGATGGGACATAAGTGGACATTTCCTGCTACACCATCTTCCCTTTTTAAATAAAATTGGGAAATGTGAGATGCTGTTAATGCTCAAGCATTAACATTCCTCTGGTTTTCAAATATTATCCACCGAGGCAGGCTCTGACTGAGAAAGGTTCAGATGCTTGGTTGAGAAATGCATCAATGCATGAAACAGTCTCTAATCTTGTAAAACTTCCACTGCATTTATTAGGATATTATTTCTTATTTTCATCTTCATGTTCACCTTCAAAGTTACTGCTGGACTTCGGTTTGGTGTTAGCTTTCGTTTGAGTTTTTTTAATTAACCTTCCTTGCAGAGGAATTTTTATATTTTTTTTTCTATGGAGTAGTTTTCCTTGCATATATTTTTTGTCTTATATTAAGTTAAAACATTCTCTCTTCCTTCCATTAGTCACAGATTTGGGATGTTGGCAGTAAACCAAGATGGATCTTTGCCCCCTGTACCTAATTGTTTTTTTGAAGGCTGAAATAAGTTAGAGTATTTAAATAAAAATAACCTCATTTTGGAAAGAGAGTAATCAATATCTAAATGCAAAAGTGCCCTCACTTTGAGACAAATTACTAATTCTCAGATCTTAGATCGTGTCCTCTATTTTGGCTTTGTGGAGTTTATTCAGCAGAACTTCTCTCCTGAGCAGTCAGCTCCTTTATCTCAACTCCATTAAAACATTTTATTTGATAGTCTCAATTCAGTGATGCTTTTGTCTAGATTGGTTTATTTCTTTCATTCACTGACATTTTTTTGCCACTAATTATCCTGAGATACCTTTGTCTGCAAGCTACTTAGCTCCTCTTCCTGAGCAATTCAGTTACAATTCACATCACCTTTAAACTTAGACTTCCCTATCTGAACTGTCCCTCCTGTACTGGGTGCAGCACATCCAATGTTGTGGATCTTTTATGAGGCATGTGGTGTCTATTTATCTGTCATCTGACCTCCAATTATCCCCTGTCTGATTGATAAACGTAATAAATTTAATTCCCCTATCACTGGACCGTTTGTATCTGCTTGCCTGCATTTGTGGCACATCCACATTCTTCCCTCATCATCCCTGCATTAGAATTTCAAAGTCTGATAAATATTTAATAAAGCTAATCTCTTTCCAGACTTGAATAGATTTATAATACTGCCCTGATGTTCAGCCTTGTTTTCAGACCAGCCTGGCTGTTTGTTTGTATGGTGCAGTGATAAGCATGAATGTCCCACTGAGTCAGCTTTTTTCCCAGATCCCTATTGTCTGTGCTTGCTCTGTCACACCTATGGTCTGAGAATGAAAGCAGATGCTAACTAAAGCTTTCCATTTACTTGGATTTGTGTTTTTTTTCTCTTTTCAGGTTTCAATTCTAGGCTGTCCTGATCCCACAGTTCATGAGATCGCATACCAGTATGGAAAAAATGTTGGCATAGCCTTTCAGGTAATGATGTTTTTGTTGAACTAAAGGCAATCTAAAATCTAAACTTTTTCTGAACTGCCTTAGAAATCCAAGTGAGCTGTCTTAATCCTTTCTGTAAATCTTCTCTTAACAAGGATTATTCTGTATTTAGTTCTCATTATAAAAAAAAATAAAGAGAGAGAAAGTTTTAAAATAGTCCGTGTATTTATCTCTTTCCAGCTAATAGATGATGTGCTGGATTTTACATCTTGTGCTGACCGTCTGGGGAAACCAGCAGCAGCAGATCTCAAGCTTGGATTGGCCACAGGCCCTGTTTTATTTGCTTGCAGACAGGTAAGTCAACAGAACTCCATTTTCACAGGGCAAGAGTGAGCTCTGCCCTTCCCAGCACAGGCAGAGTCCAGCTCCTGCACGTCCAGTCTGCAGCCTAAATGATGGGCATGGCCTGGGCAATGCTTTCCAGATCTGTTGGATTTAGCTTGCACTGGTGTGTTCTTTCAGGCTGAGAAATATCTTCCTGCACAAGTCCTCTCACTGCTTTTAGTGTCAAAAGCAGCACTAGTCTTCTGCTGCCCCACCTCAGGTGCTCAGCCTTCCTAGAAGGGCAAGTATTCAGAGTGGTTCTTCCGTGTTTCCTGCAGGTTATTCCTAAGTAGCTTCTTATTTTCTTTTCCTGAGACATCTTGTTCTCCCCAGGCTTTATCAGGTATGTAGTCTTCTTGCCAAGTTCTGGCCTTTGTATTCTTCTTGAGGTCAAGAACTTGCATCTCTGCCTAGCTTTTAGGTGGGCACCCTTACTGTATTTTATCTCCTCATCATCTTTTTGTCCTTGAGTCTCATCCAATTAGAAATGTGGGATGCTTTTCCTTTTGAAAGGTAAACATAATAGTAGTTTAAATAAGAGAAAAGGAGTATCATAAATAAGTTTAAATTGGTAAAGGGTTTTTTTTTAGTGGCTTTAAAAATATTTGGAAAAGTACATGAGGAAAACAAAAGTGCCCCAAAGGAAACATTTGGGACATAGAGAGCAGTGCTTCCTACCAAACTTTCACACCATGATACAAAAACTGACACAACTAATTCCAGATGAGCTGTAGTCTGTGATCTCTCACTGGAATTGTGCAGAGCTTGACATAGGAAAACTTTCAAATAATTTTTAAAAATTAAACTTTAGGACATTTACTTCCCCCTTTTTCTCAAAGAGCCTGGGGAGGCAGGAGGTGAAACATAGAAATGTTTGTCTCTTCATCTTTTGGGCATTCACAAAGATGTTTCTCAGAGCAGACTATCAGTCACTTAAGAATGCAGACAAAGGCATGACAACAGCAACCTCCTCCATGGTCTGGGTTCCTCCCCACAGACTCATCTGGGAGATTCAGACTTGTTCTTGAGTCATTATTTCAGAATGTGTTGATTAGCAGCAGGATCCTGTTAGTCATCAGGAGTTCTCCAAAGAGTACTGAGAGACTCGGGTACAGAGGATGTTTCTTCCTGTGTTGAAGCTACTTGTGGAGAGAAATGAGGAAGTGTTGCAAATACTCTTGTTTTTGGCTGAGAATGGGTGACACTGGTTGTCTCGTGGGTGTTGAATAGTCCAATTTTCTTTTATTTAAAGCTATTCTTTTATTCATTTGTTTGGGTTGGCTGTCTCTGGCTTTCAACTTCATCTATCAATTATTTTTGTAAGACATGCAAGTTCATAATATGGAAATGCAAAAAAATTTCCTGTTCTATTTCAGTATCTATCATCTTACTCATTCTTCATAGGTCACTTGGAAACACTTTTCCTCATAGAGGGGTAGGCTGTGTTTTTGCACTGAAAGCTGATGTGCTCATCTCCCAAAGTTTTCTGCATTAACTGGGAAGTTTCTCTACTGAGAATTTCCTGCTGTTTTCAAGAAACAGAAAGAACAACACTATGGATTTAAATAAACAAACTGAATGCTAAAAAAATTTGAACCTTCAACAGACAGTTGTCTGTGCTGCTACTGAAAGATGTTTCAGCTCTTTGTATCTGAGAATAAGACCTTCTCAGCCAGGAGTCTGTGATTGTTAGTTCTAGACTAACTCTTTACTCTTAATTAATATTTCTGCTGTTGTTCCTACTCTTCAATATACCCACTAATCCTCATGCTGCCTTCTTAATGAACACACTTCAGTTCTAATGTGCTCCTGAGCTGTAGTGTCAGTTGACTTTTCTTCTTGTCCTCTCCCCAATCTCTGAAATACATCTTTGTGCATTACAATATTGAGCTGCCTTTATACAAGAAATGCTTATCTTGATGTGAGACCCATTTATTCAGAATTTGAAGTCAGTTCGTTCAGTAAAAGAAATTAAATATTATTTTAAAGAAATACACCAGTATACCCTAAGTCTAAAGCCACTCAGACTAGTACAGTGGAGAGTTTATTTTTACTATAAGCATTCCTTTCAGATGCTTCTGTTAAATGGGCAGAGCTGCTAATAACAGCTCTGTGTTACAGGTCCGGACATATTTGTATCTTTTAGCACTTAGAGAAGTATAAGTGTGTGCATCCTCTCTCACTGTAAATATGAGTAACATGAAAGTGGATTCCATGTACATTGCAATTAAATTGTCATTCCATGGGAAGAAAGTGAGGATGTGGAGAAAGCCAAGTGTGAGTCACCAGTAAACTTCTAAATGTATCACCAAAGACTACCTGGGAGTAAGAGGGAAATGTCACAACAATGGAGGATGCTACACCTTTGTTCCCCATCAAGCTGGCAGATGGTTTCAGGACTAGAAGTGTGAAAACCAACTTGCTTACAGCAGTGCTCTTACCTTTGTTTGACTGTTACCTTTCCAGACTCTTTCCTTCTCCTCCTGGAGCTGTGGCCTTTGGTTGTTTGTTAAGAAACATTTTTTCCTGTTTCTGTCCTGTCTGAGGAAAGCGCCTGTATGTTTAGATAGAGATGGAGTGAGCTTCTCAGACAACTGACTTCAGTTATCTACCTGCTTTCTAGGGAATTGAGTGTGTGGTTACTAACTACAGTTTCTGTGATTGAAAATTCTCTCCTAAAAAGCTCTCCTCAGCTATCCACAGATAGAGCCTGTGCTTATGCTACACCTGAGCAATGGAAAGTAGAAGTGTCAAAAGTATCATGAAGGGTTTTACTGGGCAATATCGATGTAACAAAACTCCCAGGTGCTTCCTCCAGCTGTGCCAACACCAGCATATGCAATACAAGACTGCCTGAACCAGATTATACACCTGGAAGTAGCCCCAGCAGGAATTGCCAGGCTGGGCCATTGCTCACCATGATGAAATGGCAGGTGCTAACTCTCGCTGCCAACTGGCTACAACCACCACAGCCAGTCAGTTTTAAGTCTTAAGTGCTTGGGCTTTGCTATATTACAGTCCCATGCAGCCTGCAGGAATGAACCTGTAGCTGCACCTGTAGCACAGCAGGCAGCTCCACAGAACAACAAATGATGAGCAGTACAGAAGCCTCTCTCTTTGTGCTCAGTTTCCAGAAATGAATGCTATGATCATGAGAAGATTCAGTAAGCCAGGAGACATTGAACGTGCTCGGAAATACGTGTTGCAGGTAGGATCGATAAGAAATGTTTCATTCCTGAAATCCTCTACCTGAACCTCATGTAGTAGAGCAGTAGTAGAGCTGCATTATCAAATCCACATTAAGCACAGTGCCCAGTGAGTACTCTTCAGCTGTTGTACTGGCACAGTGTTTCAGCAGAAATGCTAGATACTGAAGGGCCTGTTTTTGCCTCTTTTCCCTCCAGTAGCATGAAATCCACATAATAGAAGTAAAAAGTTCATGCATGACCTGGTTTCTTCATCTGAAGTGGTGTAAGCAGCACATAACTACCAGTCTGGGTAACTGCAGTACACATCCCCTATCAGAATAACTGTGCAAAAATTAATACTTTTTCAGAATAGCAAGTTTTTTGCACATCTCTAGTTAGGGCAGGAGGGGAGGGGTTAAACCATTAGCTTTTAATCCTACTGAATAGCATATTATTAATACCACTGGGTTTTTTTAAAGTACAGTTAAGTTTAGCATGGATGAGTTTCAGCATTTTGACACTAAGGAAGAGATTCACTGACTGTGCAGTAAATCCTCTTCCTTTCCCCTTCAGAATATAATTAATTCTGTAATGACTGTAAAACTGTAACGGGCAAAAGGTAGGAGGGAGGCTGAGCATCACCTTTCCCTGTTTCCTCCCCGCAGAGTGACGGCGTGCAGCAAACCACCTACCTCGCCCAGCGCTACTGCCATGCAGCCACCCGAGAGATCAGCAAACTCCGCCCCTCCCCCGAGAGAGAAGCCCTCATTCAGCTGACGGAAATGGTTCTCATGCGGGACAAGTGAGAGAACTCCTTCCACTCGTTCTGGCAGCTACTTAACCAGACTGTGCCTAAATTTACTTCAAAAAGTTATCTGCTTCCAACACAGGCTACCAAAAAAATTATTTTTTTAAAAAACCCATTTTTTTGGAAGTTCTATGTTTTTTTTTTTTAAATACAAAAAGTTTAAAGTGTTTTATTGTGGGGAATCATACGAGTCAGAGCTCATCAAATGTGCTGTACATTTGTTTTAGTGGGGGTTACAAATTGTGGCGGGAGGGCTGGGAAGATGTTTACATGGTGATGCACAAAGGCCACAATGAGAATAAATATAAATCAGTGTATGAGAGCTCAAGTGGTTCTGAATGTTTATTATTTACCAAAACCAGTGCATGCTCTAGTAGTGTGAACTGCTATGAAGAGCTGAGTGCTTTCCTGGCTGTTCAAATTACTGAAATACCTGAAGTATTTATATAATTAACCTATATACATGGAAACTGATTTATTACAGAAGACTGTAATTGGTTATTTACATCAATGAGAAAGTTTGGAATTGACAGTGAAAGAGAGCTGTGCTATGGGTTGCTACTCACAGGTAGGAAGAGGCAGTTTGAGACTGCTACAGCTGAAAAAAGGCAAGGCTCAGTCTTTCTAGCTCACACTAAAAATAACTCGATTCAACAGCCAGTCAAAGCTTCAACTCCCTCACCCTCCATCCCTCATAGACAGGGGAGATTCAGGACCTTCTAGAGGCTGCTTTGAAGTCCCAGACACATTCCTCTTAGAGTAATTACCCAGCAGTACCACATTCCTTCTCAGCTTATTTAAGCCAGAGAGTTTGTAGCACAGGGTTGTTAATCATCTCTATCTCTGCCTTCATACTGTAACAAAATGGCTCGGTTCTGTCCTGCTTGTTCCCCCTCTGTCCTACCTTGAGGGTAGCCCCATCCCTGCTCAGCTGGACACAGCTCATCCCACAGCCAGTTTCCATGGGGAAACATCACTAGCAGGTGGTGTCCAACTCCCTGCACCTTGGTAACTAGACTCAATATTGGCAATCCTTACTAGAATTAATTCTGGAAGAAAAGAAATGTTAAGAGGATGTATAAATGTGTAGTTCAGGTTTCATATCTAATTTATTTGCCCTCTGTGAGTGATAGAGTCACATTACAAACATTTGCTTTTTAGTACATTGCCTGGGAGAACACAGCCATGGTTTTGCTACGTTAGCATTCCAAACTTCTTTGCCAAGCCAACCAACAAAGTAATGGACAAGACCTTTGGTTCACTTATATATTTATGAATGGAAAAAAGTCATAATGTAAATTTACTCATTAAAAAAACTTGGGTACAAATTACACATACATAAGACCACCCATTTTTTGATTCACATGGACACCTTAGACCCAAACAACTCATTGTAATAGACTTTAGTGAGAATACTCCTGGTAAAGATTACAACAATTGGAAGCATCTTGGATTTTTAAAAAAGTATATTTCAATACATAAGTTTGTATGCATGCTTTAAACAAATATAGTTCAAGAATGAGCAAAGAGTCTAAACAAAAAGTAATATGACCAGCACTAACATTAAACTTTTCATCCAGATTTTTAATATGTTAGTCTAACGTAGTGTTAGTTACCATGCTGTACTGAAAAAATGTAATGGCACAATCTGATCATGGTTCATTAAATATTATACCCTACTTCCCCAGAATATTTAGGCTGGTCATAAAATGAACAATGCATAAGTAAATAAGTATAACCAGTTATAGACAGTTGCTTGTTTAACAAATTGCCATCAGGTAAGACATACTATCTCCAGAGACTCAGAGAGAGATGGACATTCAATCATACCATTAAACATATGGCCTGAAGAAATGGGCACAACTTTTTTTTTTTTTTTTTTTAAAGTATATTAAGACAATTCTGTTAGCTTTTAGTTACCACCCTTGTAAATAATCATGGTATGACTGAATACAAGACCTGACTTTGAAAAGCAAAGGGTTTCAATCGGCATAGTGCATGATTGATTCGACGTAATTCCCAGGGAACAAGCCAGTTACTCGATTGCAAACTCCTTCATACCAGCCATCATCGTTCTTCTTTATCACGTAAATGATTGCACCCTCCATAAACGACAGCTCATCGTCTTTGTCCTTAGTATAGTCATATATAGCAACAACTGTGGATTGAACAGCAACATGTTTAGCATTGGATTAATAGAATCATAGAATAGTTTGGGTTGGAAGGGACCTTAAAGATCATCGAGTTCCAACCCCCCTCCCATAGGCAGGGACACCTCCCACTAGATCAGGCTGCTCAGTGCCTTGTCCAGCCTGGTCTTGAACACCTCCAGAGAGGGGGCATCCACAGCCTCTCTGGGCAACCTGTTCCAGTGTTTCACCACCCTCACTGTAAAGAATTTCTTTCTTAAGTCTAAATCTACCCCCCTCCAATTTACATCCATTGTTTCTAGTCCTCCCATCCGATATTATGTTAAAAATTCCTTCCCCTGCCTTTCTGTAGGAACCCCTCAGGTACTGAGAAGTTACTATGAGGTCCCCTCTGAGCCTTCTCTTCTCAAGGCTGAACAACCCCAATTCCCTCAGCCTGTCTTCATAGGGCAGTTGCTCCAGCCCTTTGACCATCTTCGTGGCCCTTCTCTGGACCCTCTCCAATAGCTCAATGTCCTTCCTGTGTTGAGGGCTCCAGCCCTCAACTTAATAGCACCACTATTAAGTAAAATTCGTTTTTTTAAAAGACCAGTCTGCTAGTCTGGAAGAAATAATACAAGTAATGTCCTTTCCCTGTTGAACATGAAGTCCAGAAAATGAAATTTTACTTTTCTCATGAGATTAGCTACTAGTAAGAAGTGTGTGGTGACTACACTGAACACTGCTGACAGGGAGGTGGAGTGTACTGTCCTCAGGCAGAGCATGTGGGCAGTCTGAAACTCAACTATGAAATAAAACTGGCTCCATGAGCATGGCTGTCATTTTTGGTGACGTTATACACTTTTAAAATGTATATAGAATTCTTAGAGGCCTCTCCTGATTAGAAAAAAAGCCTAAAAAAAATTTTAATAAAATTTTAAAAATAAAGTTTATACTGAAAAAAATCTACAGTGTGGCCCCTGCAGCTGTGTGGCAGCTGCGTGCAGCCACTGCACAGAGAGGGCCAGCCTCTGCTACACAGAAGTTACTGCAGGAAAAAACAAAGTGAACTTTGAGCAACCTTGTCTATTTTTCAGCACCTTACTCTTAACCTCCAACTCAGTGTGTGCAGTAACAAAGCAGAGATCTCACTGCAGTAAATGCTGCCAATACCACAGGAATTAAAAGCTGTCACAATGAATAGATACATTTTGGACAGTAGAGCCCTGCCCTTCAGAACACTTAGGATGGATTGAAGCCATTGATCCATTTTATGAATTCCATGAAGCTCATGATTTTACATTCACCTTTTTTCTCAGAAATCTGTTATCTTAATGCCTAGCAAATAGCAATGCTGTGTTTCAACATCCTGCACAGGGCCCAGCTGGAAGATGGGACACAGCAGTTCTGCCAGACAGGTACCACAGGTGCCCTGTCCTGCCACACACCCACCACAACACCAGCCAGACCATGATGTTGACTGAACAGCCATTGAGAGAAGACAGAGCTCTACAGGCAGCAAAACAGGATCTCAACTGTTCTTGGGAGGAGACTTACATCCTCTGAACATGTGAGTTCATCCCCAAGCGGAGTTCTTAGTCTGCTGATCAAGAGTCACTGATGTGTCCAAGGAAGTCTCACTACATTTTATAGCTGGAAGTCCAAGGATCCCCTCTGGTTTGATGGGACAAATAGAGCTTGGACTTTCTGTCATTTTTGCTCAGCTCTTTTGTAGCTGACTGCCCACCAGTCCTGACGTAGCTACAGACAGTCCAGCAAGCACAAAATTCATCCAATTTACATCTGCCTCTCATAACAAAGGATTTTTAAAAATCTATTCTAGAAACTTAAAGATATTTAATAATCCTTTCAAAGAAGGATTATATTTTATCATATTATCTGCAACCACAAACAAGCTGAGGGAAGAACGGTTTGAGTTCTGACTTAGCAGGGACAATGATTGTTTCCAGCAGACACAAGCTAAGTCCGTCCTTCCTTCCACATACCACTCTGCAGTAACAGTTTCCAAAGCCTCTCTTACCTTTCTCTATATAGTTTTTAGGTGCCCAAGCAGGATCTCCATCTGCATAGGGATCGCTGTACTGCACAACAGCTGCCTCCTCATCCTCATAATCCACGGGGGGTGGAGGTGGAGGAGGAGGAGAGTCATCAAACATCGGCATCTCATCGGGAGGCGGCGGTGGGGGAGGAGTCGGACTATCAGCAACTAGAAACGTTGGGAGATTATTTTTTTCTTAAATTAAAACAGTGTGGAGATGCAAACAAACCTGAGGCTGTAACTGTCAATAAAAGGGGTGGTGGGGGGGAGACAACACACATGGCATGCACTATAACACCATGCACTGATTAGGAAGAGAGGCTTTGTATTAACAGCTACAACATACAACTACATTTGGTATTAGTGGTCAAATCTATGTATAAATGCTACGAGAGTCAAAGCACATGCTGCAGGGCATAAGCTGAACACCAGCAGAGAGGAAAGCTTCCTGCTGTGAGGTCCATGCGCTGAGGGGCTAGCTGCAGCGTCAGCTATGGGAGGACTCCGAGTGGCACCCTCTGAGCCAGGCAGCAACAGGCCTCTGCTATGGACCAGCAGCCTTATATTTTACTTTTTTTTAAACAAATCCTCTGTCTATAACGATCACTTCAATTGCTTTTTGAACACTGCTTCCTTGGATTCCTTCTCTCTCAGAGCTAGCGTTAAAGGGGCAAAAAAATCTGGTGTTATTCATAAAGAAGAGACTAACGTTTAGGATGTAGCAGGTAAGAGAAAGCCAAGCAATCCTTCTGCAGAAGGAAAGCTTTGTACAGATCATTCATTATCTTGCAGACTAGCTTGCATGTGTGCACACATCCAGGATTCAATTAATAAATGAAAAACTACAACAGGCAGCTGGTGCTCTTGGGGGAAAAAGTGCTCAAGGAATTAAGTGCATAATCCAAAATGTGTAATTCCTGCCCTGAGATCTTCCAATCAGCACAAGCACAAATTTTCCTTTGGGAAAGGGAAAAAGATAAAGGCATTATGGTACAAATCACTCTTAAAATCAGTTCATCAAATAAGTTGACAGTAACATCCACAGCAGCTGGCAGCAAAGGAGAGAGAGAGCACACTCAGGTGCAACACACATCAAGTCGCTTATCCTACTCCTTAGGAACTGCAGTTGCCTACCCAGAGCTCTAGCTGTAAGCACTACGAAGCCAGGAGTTACCCATTAAGGAAGCTACTGTCATTTAGTTCAACTTTGTTACACAGCAACACAGATTTAGTTACAAGAGATTTGGGAGTCTGCAGGTTGGAAATAGGCTGAAAACCACTGCTCCTGCAGGGAGCTTTTGACTGGAAGAAGCCACCATCAGGCTGGACACGTGCTGTAGAACGTGCAGCTCCAGCACACTACACTGGTTTTGAGAAGAAGCAAAAGGCAGGGCAAGAAAAGAGGCTGCAAGCCAGACCACTGAGTGAAGCTTCAGCTACTGCTTGTTACAAGGGCACAAGAGATTATAAACAGGGTTTCTGATTCCTCTAAATCTCTTTAATTTTACCTGGCCACTACTCCAGCAGTGACTAACCTTTGCTCTTCAGACACACACTCCCAACAAGGGGAAAGAGCACAGCTCCTGTGTCCCAGCGGGGTCAGACAGGCTGGGCTGCTACAGGGGAAGCAACACCTCCCACTGCAAGGGAGCTGTTGGGGTAGAGGCTGCCCTTGAGGAGCTGATCCATACTTCACTGCAAGCTCAGTTCCTCTTCAGCTGAACCGGCTGAGCTGTGTACCCCACAGCTCTCTACACCAGCAAGACTGACTGCCACTGTATTAGTGATTCCTCTCCCATACAGGAGCCCATTTATGTCACTTGGAGACAGATTAACAAAGTCTTTGGCCGAGTGAATGCTACATCTTGCCCATGTTACTGAATAGCACTCACAGGCTTCATTAATCCACCACAGACACATGACAACACTGCTTATGAATGGATTGTTTTTGTGCAGTAGTTCCAGCACATCTTTCACAAAAAGTACTTCTCCCCTTAATTTCCATATGCAGTCAAGAAAAACATGGTATCGAAACAAATGTCCTTTGAATCTTGAGAAATTCTTACCTTAGGAAACCCAAAAAGTTATTCAACAATGAGGTTGCTTATTTCAAAGGAAGAAATGAGGGCAGGAAATGCAAGTGTCAAAGTGCCAACGCATACCCTGACTGAGATGCAGTGCAGAAACTGCATGCTTTATAGGAAACACTTAAAACAATTGAACTTCACATTTAAACAAGGAAAGAGAATGGAACAAAAAATTAGACAAGTGCTACCCCATGAAGTATCCCCCTGCCTCTTGGCTTTTAACCTACACTTTTCCTGGTGCTGAACTTAAACCAGGCAACAGTAGTACTTTTCTTAGGAGCAGCGCAAAATAAAAGGGGATAAAGAAAAGCAAACTAAATGAAAAAGGGTAAAAGTACTACTAAAGGACTAGTAAAGCACTGGTATTGATACAGCTCCAAACTGAGACATCTTCTCTTGCAGGTATTCACATCCCTGATCTTTAAATGGGGACCAGCATACTTCTGAAAGCACCAGGTGTGGCAATACAGCAATTTACATCCAACCAGTTGTCCCTGGGCACTGGACACACCAGAAAACCTCCATGAAAGAGCTACTCACAGTTGGGCATAGGGCGCAGGAAAAACAGTAACAGGCATTGCATAGTTTCTAAGCCCTCTGCCCTTGTCTTCTGAAAGAAGTCCATGGAGCAGAGGACATTTCTTTCCAAACCCACAGATCTTTATGATAAGGAAAAAGACAAGTCTCCCTGCATGTCTCCCTAACTCCATTCCCCTGTAGACTTCTTGCAGAAGATGAGGCAGATGAAAGTCTAGCACACAATGCCAAAACTCAGCAACAGCCTTGACAGCCAATGTTGCTGAGCATACACACAGGCTGCCACAAGCAACCCTGCCTCCAAAACAAGGCAGCAGCAGCTCAAAAGCCATACTCATTATAGAACTTCTAAATCCAAGGGACTGTTAAAAGAAAGAAAATTTAAAAAAATAATTCCTAAGACTAGATTTCAAGCCTCAGCTATTTTTGCTGCAGTCTCATTCACAAGTCAGCTTGCATTTTGCTCTTGCACACACAGGTAAGTCCCTTTCACCTCTGCTCTCCCAAGGGCTGTGTTATCTCCAGGAGGACAATACTTGGAACAATTCAGAAGCAGGTGTCAATTTCCTCAAGTTTATCTGTAAGTGAAGACATTCTGTAATCTTCAGCTTCAGCAGGTTCACCACTTGGAATTTTGGAAAAGGTTCATCAACAAAATTTTGTGGCATACTATTCTACATCAACGTGATCCTTACCCTTTACCTAGCACAACACCAAAATACCTTCTTTCCAAATTAGAATCAGAGAGATGCTTCCTTTATCTGGGGGAATGCTCAGAACATGAGCTGAAAGAGCTCTAATAAGGCAGCTGAACAGCAGCACTCATCAGATCTGTGGACCCTAAATGTATGCTGGAACAATATAGCTCCTATGTGGTAGCAGCTCCTGAGATCCTAGCAATGCCTCCTAGTACTTTAGAAACATCTTATACTTACTTCATGCCCTATCTATGTTGCATTCATTTTATTCTTTACAGAAGTGCAACATACTCCTACAGCAAAGATGTCCCCAGACCAGGAACATGACTATGCATCTGCACTAGCATTTGGGACAGTAACACTCACCTGAAATTAACCAAGCAGTGATGGTAAAAGCAGAGTTTACCAGTATAAACCACCTCTTGGCACAGAGGTGATATCCAGGGAGTGAATCTCTCATAAATCAAACAAGCAGAGCTGAGCTGCAGGAAGCTCAGTAGGGAAATTTGGCCAGAGAGCACAAGGAAATGGGGAGAATGAAAAGCTGCCAAGAGGAGAAACACCTCACAAGCTCCTTTGTAATGCCATTAGATCATAAGACTGCATGTTTCAAATTGACTGCATGGCTTCCTGAAAATTACTACAGTATTAGAATCAATGGTCACACAATTTGTATTTTGACAGTCTACATAAGCTTTTCTAATAAAAACTAAATCAATTATCCCTAGTGAAAAAGCCTCAGGCAGGATGATTCAACATGAAATTAATATTTTTAATTAAGATACATTTCAATTTCACGCTAAGCATATGCCACATATTTCACACTGTATTTCTGCAATAAATTTGCAGTTCAGAACTTAAATGGGTCAGTAATAATCATGCATGTGTTATAAAATATTGAAGAGTGTGCCCTTCAGCTCCAATAGCATATTGACACTAGAATGCAAGATGGTATTAGCTTCTGGAAAAGGAAACGAAATAGAGTCTGACTTGCCAGCCATGCATGCTAGAAGAGAGTAGGCTCTACCCTTTAATAGCTCAGCTTGTCCAAACTTACTGTTTTCCTGCACCCTGGCCACGAAGCCTGTGAGAGGTATCTGTGGAGTCAACTGAGGCATAGGGGGAGGGGGTGGAGCAATAGAAACTGGTAGCAACACACACACCATATTGGGGGAAAAGTCAAACAGACAAAGGAAAAAAAAAAAAAAAGAAACAAACAAAAGCAGCCGTCAGTAACGAGGACCACAAATAAAGTATGTAAAGAACAACAACAACACACACACAGAAGAACCTTCTTCAAGCTTGTGATTCCAACAAGGCTGAATTTGTGGTTTGCCAATCAAGGATGGAAAAAGCAAAGCAAGCCCTGGAGTTCAGCGGAACTAAAAGCTGAGCGTGGGCTGTGAATCCTGAAGCTCACAGGGTGTTTATGCACAGGGACCTGTTCATCTTCATTCAGGAAGAACACAAAACTGAGCTGTTTGTTTTGCTGACACATAAGGATCCCTCCAACTTAGTAGTTATCTTTTAGAAGTACACTGGTAGAAGTTATGTTTCTAGAATCCTCTAAAATATGAGTGGCTACATCAAGTGTAGTGAAGTAACAGTGACAGCTACTTCACAAGGGAAACAATGCTACATCAATACTTAATACTTGTACAGGGAACAAGCTCCTACTTCTGTTTTGTGAGGATGGGGGACAGTGAGTTGGCCCACTTTGGTTTTGTCTACATAGAAAAAGGGACCTTATTGCTTGCTGGTAGGTTTAAAGAGGAAAAGAGGAAAATCCTAAGCCCTCTGTGGTTCTTGTTAACAAGTTCTGTGCCACCCAGCAACCAAATAGGCTGGTGAAGGCTTCAACAACCACAGCTGGCTACACCAGTGCACAGAGCTACTCTGGAAGCACTTGCAAACTCTTCTCACTCATTACTTGCTGAGTAATGAGATATGAGACACAAGGCACCAGATGCTGAGCTGACAGCAGAGACATTAAGCTCTTTCTTCCACAGGAAAGAAAGTGACCAGGTAGCAGCAGGGTATGCCATTTCAGCTCTGGTCCCCCATGAAGGGAAAAGAAAAAAAATCCAACAAAACATCAAATTATTTTTTTTATACCATAGTGGAATTTCTCTTGCACCAAAGCAGAGAAATTTCTGTGAGGGAAGGAATTCAGCACAGGGTAATGCAGTTGGAACCAAACTTGAAAGAGGTTCTGCACTTCCAAGTAAGCAGCAGTTTTAAATAAAGCCATAATTAAGATTAATGTCTGATGAACAAAAATGGAGCATTTAGTTCATTACAAAACCAATTATCAAATAAACTGTATGGGAGAAACAACCAATAAAAAATGAGAGAACAAACAGATTTCTCACAAAATTGAAGTAAACACATCTAAGAAAAAATAAAGTATTTGTTAGCATGAAAAGTAAAGCCTTAGGGAAATATGGGACCTGGATTTAATGTCAATACAGTAGCATTAAAATTAAAAATCACCCATTACAGAAACAGAGGAAAACAGTTTAAAATTAGTAAAATACACCCATCAAAATACTGTTTGAAATTATGACAATCAGTATTTTGAAAACATGAAAGAGGCTAGATTAAGGAACAGCACCTGCATTTGAGCAAAAAATTGCTTTAGACAAATGTAAATGTTCAGAAACAATGGTGTGCATAGCATTTAAGACAAGTGAATTATTTCCAGAAGTAAAGCCCTGTTTATTTAACAGAACACAACTGTTCAAACAGGGGGGAGTTTCTGTTATGTGAATTAATTTGGGGGAACAAGAGTGTGGAGGAAAATGAAGGGCCAGTATGGGAGAGAAAGAGAGAGAGAGTGTAGGAAGAAAATCAGGATTAGGAAAAAAAGAGGTAGGTACTGTGCCTGCATATAAAATTCTTTCTGAGAAATGTAATATTCTTAAACCACTGAGAAAACTCCTCATTTCAGTGTCTCAAACATTTCATATGCATTCTTTCCTGTGCACTGTAAGTACTTGCCCAAAGTAATCTCCAGCTCAAACATCAATTTTTCTTCTTTATCACTCTGAAGTTTAATGAATCAGCACACTGAAGAACACCACCAGAAACTATCGCTCCTCTATGTGTCAAAATTTATGAAAACAGCAAGGAATAAGTTTTCCTGTAGATAAAGGTTTCTACCAACAGTCACACAGATCCTTACTTTGCACATCTTTCTGCCCTATGGAGTAGGCAGGGCAGATGCTGCTGACTGAAACCTGCTCACTTACCCATGGCATCCTTCCCTTCCCCTCATTCATCTCCATCTATACTACTGTTACTACAGAAGCACAGAGGAGAGAGACTAACTTCTTCTTTAACAGTCAAGCTCAAAACTAAGAATAAAAGAGAAACTTGGAATCAGGAAAGGATTTAGGAGAAAGACAGACAGGGAGAAACTGGGTAACAGGAAAAGTTTGTCACATGAGTACCATGCTGTGACAGTACTCTCATGCCACTACCCCAGTAGTGGAAGGACTGTCCTACAACTACATTAGGTATCCTGAAAGAAAAAAAAATGTTTTATGTCCTCCAAGCACATCTGAAATGCTAAGTATAATGTGCCTATAATTAGATAGGCAATCACAAATTTTTGTCATGAGTAACAGCAAACAAGCCATAAGGGAAAACAGTATAATTGCATACAGCCCAATCACTGAGCAACTTAAATATGGGTTTTCTTATTTGTTTTTCTTTCTGTTTTAGGAAAGAAAGCAGTAATCTGATTGATGCTCCTCGTAAATGAAATAAAATGCCATGCATGCTTTTACAATCATTTTGCTCAAAACAGTTTGTGATTTCAGAGCTCAGCAGCTTACTTGAATTTTGAGAATAAAGAGGCCCGCCATTAACATGAGGTTGAGCAGAAAATGGGGCAGTCACAGAAGGATTCCGTCTGTATCCACCAGAAGATGCTGAAGAAGTGGTAGAGTTGTGTCGCGAGATTTGCCTGGTCATTGTGCCATACTGGGAACCAGGAGCTGAACTCGGAGCAGCTGAAAAGCATTAGCCAGAGGAACCAAGGAAAAGACTTAAGCAGAGCATTACTTGGGATAGAAAGCAGAAAAAAAGCCCAGAATATGGGAAATACTTGATTACAGGTTTATGGTAATTTAAAGTAAATAACAGGAGACTGACAGAAAGCAAACACCCCTGTTATAATCAATGAGAAAATCCACACAGCACATAAACAAGGGCATTTGAGAAATGCTGAGAACCACTTTGATAGACTGGATTGGAAAACTGAATCAGCTTCCAACTCCTAAGCATATCCCAATGATTCTGCATGCCGCACCCTTTATTAAAAAGCACATAGAAAAAGAATCCACATTTTACTCAAAGCAAATATTTCCCATTGGGAATCAGAACTTGTACCCAATCTAATATAAAAAGACACTCTAACAAAACAGTTAAACAAATCTACATTTAGCAGCCATATTTGCTAGTTGTGCTTTTATACTGATAGAATTTGAATCAACAAGTTAGAATCATGGGCTGATAGGAAGACATGTCACTCATTCTTCAGGACGAGCATCCATTTTTACCTTCCACATGCTTGCTGCTCAAACTCCAAGGTTAATAAAACAATTCAAGTTCTCTGTTGGATTAACCTCTGGCAGATGAGAAAAGAATCACACTTTGCAAACTCATGAATCTCACACATTGAGGTCACATGGAATAAGGCACTTTTTAAATGCAAATTGTTTAACAAGAAAATGTTCTGTACTTTTGCATACATATGCATGTATATATGCTCATATAAGATAAAAATATATGAACATCCACACACATACATACATATACACAGCCTGTGACCAGAAGTTTGCATTCCTGTGATGCTCACCAAAGTTACTTAATACTTCAGTAAGGGAAAGTGTATAGGGTTATATGGGTCAAAGCCTCCAAAGCTTGTTTCAGAACACAATTAATTTTGTCCTCAGCCTGAGACAGGAAAGAGTGGGGTATTTTTTTCCTTCCTGTTTTGGAAAGCACTTCTTATAGATTCCATCCTGTTATTTTGTATCCTCAATTCTTCCAGGACTATGGAGTCAAATCCAAGCCATTTTGACAGACACTTTGCATTTCAGTCACCTTATGCCCTCTGGATAGTTCCCACACATTACTCTAAATATCAGCTACCAGTCTTAAGCCATAGTGTAACTGATGTGGCTTGGTTTCATCTGCAGGAGTGAGTTTTTATAGATGAGACCAATTGGATCTTAACTTTATTTGGAACAGGGATTACAAACAATTGGCAGCTTTTTCCCCATACCATGTCTATTTACCCTCAGAGGCTTTAACCACAGGAAATTAGTGGAGATTAGATTTGTTTAAAAACAAAAAAAATTAATCACAGAACTGATTTTTATACTAAAAATCATGTAGGTCCCCATGACAGAAGAAAAAACACCTTCATTAGGAATAGTTGATTATTGATTATGGAGGACAACTGCAATCACTTCAGCATTGACACAAGTCTCACCTATGAGACTGCCCATCGGGAGAGGTGGTGGCAGTGGTGGTGCTGGCGGGGCTCCAGGAGGAGGAGGAACAGAAATGTGTGCTAATAAAATAGTTTACATTCCCAATTAGGCCATTTACTTGGAAAAAAAAACCAAAACAAAACCAAAACAAAAAAGCATGGGTACTTGACAGGCTTTCCAACTAAATAGAGAAATTCAACTGGTACAAACTAAGGCCCTGATCTTACACAGCGTCCTGTACGTGAAGATCTTTAGTCCTCTTGATTTTTATGGGATGCCAAGTGACAGTAAGATTTCACACCTATTTGTACCACTGCCAGATCAGAAATGCCTGTGAAACCCTACATGTGTGAAAGAAAGTGAAAAGTTGTCACCTAAGGAACAGAATTTAAGAGATGCAACAATAAGACTGCTTTACACCAAAAATCTGGTGCTTTCTTGTGCAAATTAGCTTTATGTGCTTACAAAATACACAGACAGTAAACAAGCAACTGGGCTGGCTTGTTACCAAGATAATATTCTTGCTGTCTTATTATAAAAAAAGATCTTACACGTTCTTACCAGTCATCATTCTTAAAGACAAGTGAGTATGCTTTTGATGCTGAGAGCTGCTGCAGGGTTCTCTTCTATAGCTGTGCCATCCTATACTGTTATACTAGTATATATCTTACACTATACTAGTATAAATCTTATACTAGTCCTATTGATGCTCTCAGTGATCTCTACCATAGCTCTGCAGCTTCAGACTGTAATGGTAGCATAAGCAAAACTGGTTGATAAGCCTGGATTCTAGCAACAGCGTTCTCTTAGGTCATCTTCTGCATTTTATAGGAAGTATAGTATTTAATTGGAAGTAAAGCAATTAAAAAAGAAAACAGATTCCATTATTTTCAAATGGCAAAAGTATAGGTATACCTCAGAAAAGAACACTTTCCATCAAACACGTACATAGTACTTGCTGCTGCTCCTCAGAACATCAAGAAATGCTCAAATGTAGATAGGCATTTAATAATTTACTTTAAAAGGATAAACTTCATCTCTCCTGCCTTAATTAATGGGTAAAAACATGAACCATCACAGATATTTTAACCATGTCCTACTCTGTAAGTGATTATTCTGCAAGAACTTTTGGTAAGAAATTAATGTTTGCATGTCCCTCAGTATTCATAAACTATTTCCTGACTAGGACTGTGCTTCCAGGGGGACTGTGCTTCCCCCTGGAAACACAAGTGACTGGCATTACAAGGTTTAAGTTGCCATGGGAACAGTCCCACATACCTGGTCCAATGGTTGGCGGTGAAGGTGTAGGCACGGCAATGGGAATGCCAATACTGCTGCTTCCGCTGTTCTCTCGACTGCCACTTCCTCCACTACTACCACTAGAAAAGAAACACACAAGCATCAGCACAGCATTTCCTACAAACAGTCATCTCCTGGGTGAGCTCTGCCAGCCTAACTCAATTATAGACTGTTGAAAAATTCCTATAAAATGCCTCTGTCTAGGTACAATTGCATACAGCTAATTGAGTCTAGATGCACTACACTCCTAATGAATGGAATTAGTTAAGCTGATTAACATCACTATGGATAAAATTTCTAATTGAATTACTTAAAAAATACAAAGGTAAGCAACCATACTAGTTCTAGGCAAGGGAGTAACAACTGAAGGAATAGTTCAGAGGCTTTGTAATAGGTGGAAATAATATGCTGGATCTGGAAGAGCTCCTGCCTAAATTATAAATAATTTGAACAATTATTTATGCTGTCAGCTAAAGGAACATTTCATCTACTCAGAACAGAAGTCTAAACTGAGAACTTTTTAACTGAGAACAGCCACAATAAACCAGTTGGGGTTTGTGGGGAATGGCATGGATAATTTTCCATATAATGAACACTTTCCCCCACCCACACACACACTTTCTGTGTACAAGAAGCTTGTTTCTCTCCCTGCTGGGGCCATGGCAGTTTCTAAGGTAGCCAGAAAGGTAACAGAGCAGACAGGTCACAATTTGTCTAAGTACCACTATTCAATATACAAATTAGAGGCCAGTAATACAGACTTTTTTTACAGAACATACTTCAAGAGAACTACTGGATAACATTTCTACACATGCCTTTGGAGGACACAGCACTTCTTTTTCAGCGGAAAAAGAGTCAAGATTCAGGCAGAATCTGTTCTTATTCTTATCCAAGAACACTCCTTGGGCCAAGGTTTGAATTTACATGGATTAAATGGATAATATAAAGGGAGTTAAGCAGGCAAGATTTTTTGAAGCCAAAATATTGCTTGAACCCATCCATGTTAACTAAAGAGTACTCAGTGATGTTACAGTTTATTTACCATCCCTGAGTAGCTACATATCAGTGCTAACAAGAGTCAAGCGCAAATCAAATATATTTCAAGAAAACAACACTGTTACAAAAGGGAAAGGCAGTGATCTGAAAATGGAAGCCAGAATAATTCCTTCAAAATTAGTGTTCTGTCTGCTGAAGACCTTGGTCTTGTCACCATGGTTGCAGCTGCATTTCTTACTGCAGTCTACATAAAAGAAGATCTTGTGAGACAAGAGCAGAGAGCATTCACAGTAGCCAGCGAAACAGATTAACAAGATCTTCATACTGCAGACAGGTTTAGAAATTATTTCATTCTGTCAATATTTCATGATCAGCTGTGTCCAAAATACTCTCTGAACCCTCCATTAGTGATGTACCATGTTTAACTCCCTACTGAGAGTTAAAAAAAAAAAAAGTTTTCTGAAAAATAAGCTAACCTCTTACTTCTAACTATATCAAACTCTTTCATCTGTTTTTCCTCCGCAGTTTGGAGCCTATGATTAAAAATAAAATTGAAAACATCTCAACTCGCTCAAGAGTCTGGAAGAAAGATCTAGCTTTGCAATTCAAGAAAAAAAATTACATTAAAAAGGTACAATTGGAACACTTTTCTTGCCCAAAACAAACACCACTCTTTCATGAAAATCCTTAAGCACCTGGAAAGAACTCACTGATGCCAATACCTGCTCTGTGAATAAGCTTTATTTCCTGCTTTCATCAGGCTAGCACTGATTATGAGCATTAGGTTTTAGCCAAAAGAAAGCAATCAGCTCTTTTAGACTACCTTCATCATAGTGTCTCTAATGAACAGAAATTTCCCTTTGCAATTAGCGATCTTGAAAAGTACAAAAAAAGCCCAAGTGTATTTTAGGCAAAGGTTAACAATGCAGCTTTAAATCCACCAGGACAAACCACTTCCCTACCTTGCAACTGCATGAATTTTGAGGTTTTGCTTATTCTTGGGAAATAAGTCCCACAGAACAATATAAACTGCTTATATGAAATCAGGTCTGTAGGTATAGAAAAAAGTTAGATACAATGAAGCTTCTCCAGGGTATGACAACACTTTTTGTGTGTTGTGAGAAGTCAAAGTCCTGTAAATGCAGAGTGGAACAACTCACCTCTTGCCTTTAACAAAAAGCCAAGAGGTACAAAGCTTCAGAGCTTTCAAATTACTTTAGTAAACATCTGCACTTCATGCTGGAAAGAATTAGAGTGAGAAGACACTCTACCTGTGTGTTCTTGGTCTCTGGTTCAAGGACGCCGTCCTTCCTGGACTGTGCTGACTGCCCAGTCTGGCAGGACTGGTCATGTAATCATTGGGGACTGTTGGTGGTTTGACTGGCTCCAGGGTTTTGTAAGGAGTATTTCGCCTGGTCAAGAGAAAAAAAAAAAAAGGATTTGAAGACAGAAAGATAAAGGATCATAAGACCAAAAGGATAAATGAAGTAATGAAGCCATTTATTTTCCTAAAATTTTCCAGAGAGATCACTGTAGTGACCCATATTACAGTATATTAAACAAATTCCACCTGGTGGGCCAGACAGGTCACAATAAACCCTCTAAAGTGCTCTGATGTAGATAGATCCATGCAAGTTTGCTTACAGCATCTAAACTGGTCAAAAAAGCCAAGACTTAAATCACTAACCAAAACATGTTCTTTGAACACAGTAGTTACATCTACATAATAATCTGGGATTACTTTTCAGTACATTGCATGTGGTAAACTCTGCCACTGTGACACTTTCCTCTTTCCCTCCCTCCAATAGTATTCTTGGCTAAAGGTATTCAACTCATTAAAACAAGAGTAAGGTTGAAAGACACACATAACAAGTCACATTTGCAATCACCAGAGATCATCCTCATTGCTTGATCACTGTCTGAAACAATGCTATCTCATATAACTTTAACAGATCTTAAATTGTCTCACAGATCTACTTCATTGTCTTCAATGAAGCCCAAGAAAGTGAATCCCAGAGACTACCAAGGTGACCTAGTCAGGAATACAAGGCAGATCTATTGAGATCTATTTACCAGATAGAACAGTGCATTTATTGTGCTGAATTGCAGAGTTCTTCAGCCCTTACCAGGAACTAAGAGATCCCTTGCAATGGAATTTGGCAAAGCACCAGATAAGTAAAAACAAAAATACTAAACTACTGGCATTTAATAATTTGCATAATTATGGGTTAAAAGTTAGTTGGTAAATTATATGGCTTCCCAGTATTTTAAGAAATTGTTACTTCCTTTTAAAATAGGGAACACAACCGTATTATAAATGTAACATTATTAAAACCTCACAAAGAAAAAAGTGGAAATCCCATGCACTGTGGTGTTCATAAATTAGTTTGTCTATATAAAGAACTCCAGATGATTTATTATGCAGACTGTCATCACCTATAGATCTGCCAAAAGAGATTAGTGGTGGGAAAAATAAAGAAACTTTGTATTCCATTTCTAAGAGATAGGTCTCTAAATACCACTAAATAAAATTATAATCAGGGAAGATTTTAAATGTGCTTCCAACAGACAAAACCTTGAAAACTAATGCCTCAAAACATTCTGTCTTGGAATGCACTCACAATAAGAGCTGCTACTCATGTCTGCATTACTAATTATATTTCTTGTACAAATGTAAAATATTTTGACAAATTAAATATTGTCAAAACCAAAACCCCACAGATTCAGTCATGCCTCAGTTTCTCCTTTATTCTTCTCAGTTTCACTGAAGAACTTAAACCGCAAAACACCAGAGAATTCAAAGCTAATTTCTTGCCATCACTCAAGTACAATTCTTCCCTTTGCTTTTCTGCCAGCCTTACACACAGGAGAAAAACACTTGTATCTGACACTCTCCAGCAACTCCCCACCTCTCACAATGCCCATTTCCATGCCCATTGGCACCAGGGAGAGCTACAGAAAGCCCAAGGTCTTGCTCTGGCCCAACACCCTCAATGCAGAGCTGCAACTTCTCCCTCCATCCAGCCCCAGTAATTCAATCCTCTTCTCTCTGGTACTTCCAGCTTGAGCACACAAGGTTTTCCCCGGTGTCTTCCTGGTCTGGTAAAGAGATCCCTGCTTTTCAGGCCATGTAATTTCTGTGCAGGACTTCCCCACCACCACATTCCTTTAGATTCCTTGTAAAAACAAGCTGCACAGTAGGCAGCATGTGTTTAAAGGTCTGTGGTACATACTGAGCTCATTCTGATTTTACACTTATCTCTTTTCTAGATGAAAGGGAGAAGAGAAGCACCCTCATGGCTTCTAGCAATTTTTTCTGCATATATTAGGGGAACAGTCATGCCTATGATATTTCATGCTTTGGCAGAAGACTGCTCAAGACAAGAGCTGTACTTCCTCAACAAAAAGGGCAGATAGAAATCTCTTACCAACCCACATTATTCCTCCCCCTCAGCCAACTGCTGCCTCTTGTCAAGCTCATCTGGAAGTGACATTCAGCTGATTAATCCTTATCAGGCATCAGCTAAAGCAACCAAACGGCTCAGGCTTGTTTGAGGGGGAGCACTAGAGATAGGCAGCTCACCAGGACATCAGTGCTGCTGTTTCACTAGCAAAGTCCAAAAGGGCATAAAAGCACTACCCAGCTTCCCAAGGCTGATAAACAACTCTTTCTCATTTGGGATAAGAGAGACAATTGGAATACTGATTGCATGCCCTTGAGCAATGGGAATTTTCACAAAACATGCTGAGGAAACCTCTAGGGTAACTCCTCTGCAGAATACACAATAAACACTGCCATCATCCAGCAGTAAAGCATCAAATCAGGATTAAAAAGCACTGAGTCTAAGACAAAAGGAGTTGCTGCTTCTAATTTTTCTTGACCACTGCTCCCAATCCCCATCCTGTTCTATATAATTATAACTAATTTTTCCAGCTCCCACCTCCCTCAGATAACATATCTGAAGCCAGCACAACCATGCTAGGCAGCTTTTCAGCACTATCCACAGCATAAAGCAAAGACAGACAGGCACAAATAGGTAGAAGGCCTCATTTAGGATGCCTTTTGGAAGATGTTTCACAGTTGGACAGACAAAACCATACAGCACATGCTCTAAGGTATTCTGATTTCTAGCAACAGCTACTCGCTGGCACACAAAGATAAGCAGATTTCACTCCCCTCAGGTGCACAGCAGCGTAACAGATGCTTGGGCAGGGAATTCCAGTCACAGTGGAACTTGGGAATAGCAAAACTTCCACATTTAAGCATAAAAATAAAAATGCACAAGCCTGTGAAAATCATTGTTGACAATGTGCTTACAATGCCACACGTTAGCCATTTCATACCTTTAACAATATTGAGAAATAAGTAGAAAAAACTGTAACTATGAAGTCTTTCCCTAACTGAAATTAAGATCTTACTGATGTTCCTTTGTGTCACTAAGGAGTTCTCCCCCAAAACCAGGAAGAACAATAGCCTCTTCATTTACCCCTATCTATAATACATCCTCCCCCCCATGAAAAAACATCCTTTCAAAAGGTCATAGTGAAAATAAGAGTCAATGCAACTGAAAGGGTTTATACCAAAAAGATAATTGTGTTTTTCGCTAACGGCAATCAGAACTGTCATCTAACCACATATTTTAAGAAACACCAACACTGGTACAATTAAAGCTTTCTATTACACAGGGAGGACCAAGCAGACTTCATTCTTACCCCAGAGTTCCCCGGCCTGACATAGGAGGACTCGGTGGTTTTTGTGTAGGCGGATTTGTTCTTGACAAGGTGCCAGTTCTTGCAGGCTGGTTATTTCCATGCTGAAATAAGGGAAAACATGATTTTATTTTTATAACGAGCAGCTCTATTATTGACAGCTTTTCTTTTTTAAAGTGTAAGAGTATGAAGTGAGAATTCCCAGACAGCTGTCAAACAGCAAGTTTTCAGCAACACACAAGACAGACACAAGTAAATACAAAGGGTCTAAATACAAGCTCAATGTTAATTTTGCTACTAATTTACAACAGACATCACAAAAGTAGGCAATTGACAGGTTCATGCACCAATCTCTCATATTCCTCTCTTCTTTAAAGGGAAGCCACATTTGTGTTCATCTCTCTTCGGGTGTTAATAATTTAAATCAAACTTTAACACTGACAGTGGAATACAGTCAGCATGGGCCCAGAATTTTCAATTTGCCCCTGCTATTTGACTAGCAGAGTCATTCAGGTTGTCTGGGAAGTCTCCTGCAAAAAATGTAAGTGGAAGGAATTAAGGCATCTACTAAATTCAGAGCAAAGCACTAAATGTGTTAGAAAAATTAATGTATCTATGTATAAATGCAAACGTCAATGTATCACAGATATATTGACACAGGCTAAACGCTGTAAATAAAAAAATTAAGTATAGCATGTTTAATCTAAATATCAAATGAAAAGCAGAGGAGAGCAGAAGAGAGCACTAGCTTTCAGTTTTAATGGCTCTGCAGCCTCTACTATCAGTTGAACGAGGCACTGTGGGTCAAAGGAGAAATAACACTTCTTACCTTGGCTTTTAGCCACTTAACGTTGGCAAAAAAAGAGGGGAAAAAGGCAGAAATTAATGGCAGATCCATCACAACTGATAGGACAGGTTAAACTACAGATAATCACATTTTTTAAAAAATAAAATAATTTGTGCCTGCTGATAATTAGCTACATCCTAGTCCACTGGCAGAGATTCCACTGACTCAGTCACTGGAAGTTCTGCATCTGACTACATGACAACAGGAAAAACATTTGTGTCAAAATTAAGCCTAGCTAAACTTTGCCAGATTTGTTTGCCAACCTTCTCATGGGCAGCAAGGGGTTGGAAAGCCCTCTGCTGACCATTCAAGACCAAACCCAAACCAATGCTGTTTCAATAGCAACATGCTCTTAAGAACTCATTCATAGACCTACAGTTTCAGCTACACAGCACAGAACAGACTTGCCTGTTGTTTTGATACTTAACCTTCATGGGTTTTTAAGAAATCCTAGCTGCTGTATTGAACAGTAAATAAAAGGGAGTTCTCCAACAGGATGAGCACCAGCACCTTTCACCTCTGGTTTATTGATTGAAATCTGATTCAAGCCAACACGGTGCTGGCTGCTCAGAACTGTGTTGGCAGTGCTTTAATGATTGTTATTCTGAAATTTTAGCTCTTAAAATCAAGTGCACTATGACTCCACTATATCATTTATACAGCCTTTGTGGCTGTAAAGGGGAAAAAAAAAAGGGAGAACTTGGCTTGACAAGAATAACAAATGTAAAATTTTAAATAAAGTTGGGTTCTTTGAATTTATTTGAGGGCAGGCAGACAAGGCACATTTTCCAGTGAGTAAAAGGATTAATTTCATCAATTTTTAGAAAGCCAAGCAAATGTAAAACCCCCAAACATAACCATAATGCTTTTTGGAAGGTTGCTGGGAAATAAATTGTCACTTCCAGAACAAGCCTCCCAATGTACTGCATTTGAAAGTACAGCTTGCACCTTCTTCTCCTCTTGTAAAAAACAAAGACCAATTTAAAAGCATCCATGATCTCAGAAAAAAAAAAAAAAAAGCCCTGAAATATACAGCAACATGGATATGTGGTATTTTTGACAAGGAATGCAAAACCACTGAAAGACAACTTGAGTTCACAGATCAAAAGAGATCGAAAGCCACTGCCCTCAAAGTTATTAATTTAACAAGAGCAGAAGCACAAAACCTGCTTCAAAATTCTAATGAAAAAATCTAGCTCTGTTAAGTAAATTTGAAGGTCATACCATTTACCTCCAGTTTGGGCAGAGGTTCAACAGCAGAGTGCCATAATCAAAGTATTTAAACCACTTCTGTCCCCACATGCTTATTTTATGGCAAAAGCTCTGTTTCCAGGTTGTCAGAGTAGTCTCTCAAATGTCATTAAAACAGCCTTTTAGCAGTGAAATCTGCTTTTCCCTCTCACATTAATACATGAACCTTCCCCTTACTTCACCAGTTGCCTAGGGCTATAGCATAATAGGAGAAATTTGTTAAATGAGACCAAAAAATTAAATTCTCAGTCCCTCCCCAGCAGCCATAGACAAACCTTTCAAGGGCTTGAAAGGAAAGGTGGTATGGTTTCTTACCCAGCCTCCACTACTAAATTTGCTTGCTTCAAAAATTCACAACCAAAAAGCTTCCTCTCTTTCCTTCCCTTATGCAGTGTCACTCAGCATTTATGGTGAGTCTCTCCACCTCCTCCTTAATTGCTGTTAAATTGTGCCTCCACTGCAGAGACAATGTGAATACCAGCATCTAGATAATGGTTCAAGAATCTTCATCTTATTTCAAACCTTTCTACTGCCGTTTGACATACTAACAATATACCTGAAGCTCAACAGTTCTTGATCTTTATCCCCACCACAATATTAGGTGAGCTTCACTTCTGCTATCAGTTAAACAATATACAGAGACAAACACACACTCCTTTATTGTGCAGAAGAACGAGTAACTGTTGTCATACTGATTTCTAGAACTAAAAAGTGCTGTATATGTCCTCTTTATTGCTTTCAATATAAAGAATCACAAGGGCAGGAAAACACAGAAGAAACACAAAAGGGACATTCTTGTGAGAGAGGAACTCATGATCCAAAAGACAGAAGCAAGGGAGGAAAGCAAATTAATCAAAGAGATGAACCATATGGCTATTTAATCATGGTTAATAAGCTAATGAATTAGGAGGAGACATTTTCTCCTATTTATAAGCTGAGCTTATGAGGTCAACCTTGCTGCATTTCTTGTTCTCTGGAAACCAAATGTAGTGCTCTCTAAGCACTTAAATTAGCTTTGAACTGGGAACAGTTTAGGCAGCAAGGTCTAGAGTCATGATGATTTTAAGAAAAATGTGAAAAAAGACAGCAGAAAACCAAATGGGGGAGCAGGTGCATGTTTAATGTGGGTTCAGGCATCTTCCTACAAATGCCTCTAGGCCAGCCAGCTGGCAGACCATGACCATCACCAACTGCCTGATCAGTACCCAGAAGGTCAGAGGCAGGAAGGAAGGAAAAGGAAGGCACAACATGAGAAGCAGCAGCGTTCACAGCTTGAAGAGAGAAGAGACTGTTCTGAGAAGGATACATAAGACATGAGAAGTGCAAAAGGAAAAGAGCTTAGTCAACTGAAGAACAGCACTGAGAACTCCTGCAGAAGCTGTAAGGAGCATGACATCCTTTTCCTCCTGCTAGCTGAACACAAAGGAGAGAGTTCCCACCCAGCTACCAGCATCCTGAGTGATGTATGCCATCAGGAAACAAAGAAAGTGTGTAGGCTAGCTGGGGATGCTTACAGTGCCAAGGCAGGTTAGTGAGCATCAACAGCAAAGACATGTTTCAAAGAAACAAGCAGAATTCTGCCTTTTCAGCAAATGCCCAACAAGCATGTGGTAGCCCTGTATAAGGTCTGTCACAAAATTAAGAGAAAGAATCATAGAATAGTCTGGGTTGGAAGGGACCTTAAAGATCATCGAGTTCCAACCCCCCTGCCATAGGCAGGGACACCTCCCACTAGACCAGGCTGCCCAGTGCCCTGTCCAGCCTAGTCTTGAACACCTCCATTCTGGGATTCAAGAAATAAAAGTTAAGCTTGCTGCATTTCCAAAAGACCACAGCTAGGGCAGTGGCTTTTACAGTGCCGGCCAGGAAGATGGGAAGGAGTAAAACATTTCAAGCAAGGGGCAAAACAGGTGTTTGGAACAACCATGCAAGGCATTTCTCATAGCCAGAACTGAGGCTGATTCTGCAGCCAATGCCAGGAATTTGGAGTATCTGGGCTGAGAATTTTCTGCAGGTTTGTAAGTATCAAGCAAGAGGTTTATTTGCTTGAGGCAACTATTTCAGCAATTCCAGCGTGTTCAACTCTGGCAGTTTAAATTGTTTAAATACCTGCCAGGAGAGGCAGACTGCAGGATTCTACAACTGAGGCCAAAGGAACAAGCCCAAGGAGGACTGGAAGCTTAGAGTGGGAGGCAACCACAAGCATCTACTGGTAGCAAAGGATGTCCAGACATTGCAATGACTCTGCTTTTAATACCTCACATGCCAAGTAACGAGTCATGGGGGAACATTAGTCATGATTCAGGGATTTAGAAAGCTATTATCTGAGTTACAAACTGTGCTTGGAAAACTGAGGCCAGCTTATTTATGTGAGAAAATGTATATATAAGCAGAGAAATACAAAAGGCCACTTGCACACAGAAGCAAAGTCCTGATCACACTGACATATAGCAGGTTTCTCCTGCACATTTCAGCTCTCCAATTTTAGACTGCAGAAACTTTGAATCCCTATGCAGGTTGGTTATACTTCCCCTATCATATCATTATTTCTCCAGCCACCATTAAATATCATCCAGGACAAATTCTGATTATTGGAAACAAAGGTTGAAAAAAATGTGCCAGTCTTGTAATAAGTGTCTGGCAAACTCAGAACATTTTACTTCTATTGTGCAATAATCAGCCTTATATCTGCTACCTGTTACTAATAATCCCAGCCCTCAACCACAACAAACCCCGTGATTGCTCTTGATGATTCTTTAGTCAGCCTTCCCTATTTCTTAAAAAGGTATTCCCCTTATTAGTCAAGAGGGAATTATCTGAGATATCCCAGCAGAAAGGCAGCTGGCATAAGACTGTTTAAAGTGCTATTATGTATCTGCAGCTAAGCAATTTAATTGCCCTATAGACTTCCTCATGGAATTTTGCACAAGATTGTATCCTGTGTCACCAGTGAAGCAGTTTGGGAGTATTATAAGATAACACAGAGAAAGAACAATAGCTAGAAGGGTACTTGTACATGAAGATCAGGGATGCCAGAGGAAAGGACACAGCAAAGCAGCAAGTTAGAATGTGATTTCCTTACAGAAAACAAGATAAGGACTTTGGGAGAACATGCAATCAAAGACTTTTTCAGAAGGCAGACTGCATGGAGGTCAGACACTCAGGTTAGCTCACACACTTTTGCTCCTAGATCTGTGCAGTTCTAAAGAACTTCCTTTGCTCTTTATTTCCGTGCAATCTATTGCAAGGCAGAATATTTTGAGAAAATTTCAGGTTCCAAATCAATACTACTTTCAAAACTGAACACAAGTAAGTTTCTTTTCAGTGAAATTTAATCTTCTAACTATAACTCCTTTTAGTATTATTTGCAACCTAATGACTACAGACTTCTGCTAAAAGTAACCATATGTCGCTTTTCAATACTGCTTCTTGGGTTTTTTGGGGTGCTTTTTGGTGTTTTTCTGAGCTATCAAACCAAGCAGGCAAAAATTTTCAAGTCACATTTGACTTTTAAATTGTTTTACATATCAAACTGAACTTAACATACAAAAAAACTGCTTGTGAATGTCAAACTTGTTACTGTTCCCTCAGAAGTCCTGTTCAGAGAGATACCTACATTCCTGTCTTTAAATACTTCAAGGCTTTTGAATTCGAGTTGGCAACTTTGAATCTAGCTACATTAGAATAAGCCTAACATTAAAAAAAATTAAATCAGAAAATGAAGAGATCTCATAGTTTTGTGTTTTCTTTGCAAGCTGAAAGGCTTGAAATTTGCATTGTATCAGATAACACTACACATACTTCAGGATTTCCAGCAGTAAGTGGCCTATAAAAGCTCACTGTCAACACTCTCAACAGAGTCATTAGAACTGGCAACAGGAAGAGTTACTTTTTCCCCCCAGAGAAGCATTCTTTACCCTACAGCAATATTTATTATTTGGCCATGACCCCAGAGAGATGATGGGACTTTAATGAAATTGGCCACATGACATCCTTTGAAGTGTGAGTGTCTGACAGAGGCTAATACGGGGACAAAAGCATAAGAGGCTCAGGTTCAAGATCCCTGTCTCCCTTTTTTTATTACAGTGAATTATTTAAAAGTTAGCACTCAAGTGGCTAACACATAAAAGGTCTCATTCTAAATGAGAAGCAGGCAGGGTTAGGTAGCCTTCCACCCTCACATCAGCACCTCATCTGCATTTTTGTTTTGCACCAACAAACTTAAGAAATGCAGGAGAGTATGGCAGGCAGAGAAGCTTAAGTCTGAGACAAAACTTAGTAATTTTTCTCCCAGTACCTACTTTAAAGGAGTCCTTCCAACTTCCAATTGCTTAAGAAAGATTTCTGAAGACTGAAGTTCCTTTTTGACTTCCTGAGCTAAAAGCTTCTTACAGTTTTAATGCACTGAAATGCAAGTGGTTTACAATGACAAAATTCAAAATTATTCCTTAAAACAAAGCTCAGAAGTGATCAATTTTTACACATCATTCAAATTTGATTTTGAAGAATTGTTAGTTCCATGAAGCAGTCTTGATCCGATTACAGTTATTAGGCATTCAGCATGTGTTCAACATCTTATCTGCCTTTACCATAAGGCATATTCTTAATTTCCTACTTAGCTACTATTTCACAATTGCTGCAATTCCACCTGCCTTTTATTTAAATAACAAAAAAACAAAGCCCAACTTCAAGGCAGCTTCCAAGCTTCCTCCACCTTCTCCCCCCTCCTAAACTGAGGATTTTCTGTATGAGTAATTGTATTTGACCTATTTATTTGCTGGCACGCTACGGGGTTGGTTTTTTTTTTTTCTCCTTACACAAAAGAAGGGGAAGGAGAAGGAAGGAAATGTTGAAGTATTCTCTGCCTAATAATTTTAACCCAAGTTCTACACAGGAAGGCAGGCTCTTGCATCATGACAGTTATTCCTATTTACCAAGAATGACTTCAGCTACATTCCCGTATCCCCAGAGGGTGACAGCTGAGCAACTACTTAACAGACCGGCAAAAATGCTTGCCTGTGTGTTTCTTGGCGCCATCTACACATAATATTTGTGTTAGAAGGGAAAACCTTCTCACTAGCAAACCAACTTTAAAAGCCCTCCTGATTTTGACTGATGCTAACCTTGGCTTCATAGGCACACATATTAAAATAAAGGAACTATGTTGTTTTGGAAGCTTCTTTGGTATCCATCCCTACAAAGGGAAGGGCCAAGTTGTGGAGCAACTGGGGCAGGTTGGGGCTGTCATGGAGGTCTCATGCTGAAGTAGGAAGCACCTCTGCAATGCTAGGATGCTCTAGAAAAAAAGGTTTTCTACCAAGAAGGTGCTAGAGGAGAAACCAGCACTGTTTTCCCATCAGGGAGGAAACCTGCTAGAGAAAGCAGCTGCTTATTGTCGCTGCTATCCCCATCCTCATCACTTGCCCCTACAAAAAAAATACTGCATGCAAGACAGTGGGGGGCATGTAGAGCTTAGTGCCCCAAGCACAGGCATCTTCCTTTGTGTCCTCTCTACACAGCCATGAGAAGCTGACATGCTCCAAGCCATCAGACATGCTCACAAAGCAAATGAGCTGTGAGCATGCAGGGGAGGTGTTTCTGCATTTACTCAGATGGAAAATAGCATTTACTCTGAGGATTACCTATCTTACTTTTTTTTAATTCTGTAAGACAGTATTTATACTTGCACTTCTTATATAGAACAATTTTGGATCATCTCTTAAAATATGCTGTATATTTTTATGACATTTTCACTGTGATGAGAATAAATTCTATTCTGGAAATAAGTAAAAGCTGAACCAGGCTATAACCCATCTTGCATTTTTGATTTCTCTTCCTTGTATTTTTCCTTTCTATTTCTTTATCAAGTCCTGCATTAGAATCCAGAGTCCCATTAACAGCAATAAATCATCATCCACAGATTTCAAAGTGTTGGGTAATTTTTATTTGATACTTTAATGTCAGTGTTATGTGTTGTACTGTATTTCTTGACAATGCCACAGCAGAAGACATTAAAGGACCTGTAAATTAGTCAAAGTGACAATTCCTCTAGGCAGAACTCAAACTTCTTTTCCTCTATTAAAACATGGGTTCTAAGGCCTTATCAGAAACATTGCTCTCCCATCTGGGGTGAAATCTTTGGTCTAAGAAAATAAGACTTAACAGAGTTTGAAGCATATTCCAATACTGCTCTGGACAACAAAAAGTTTGTAATTCAATTTACTGCACACTTCCCTCCCAGTTTGTATGTTCAAAAGGCAACTAAAGGGTCTCAGCATCATCCATTATTTGTGCTGATTTCCAACAGGACCTGATCCAGCTTCTTAAGTTGTTTTGATTTGATTTTAACACCATCAGCTATACCTAGGTTTGCAGACAAAGCAAGCCACTTCCTTTAGAGCTATGATCCATGTCCACTCTTGGAACCCAACTAATATAAGGGCTAAAATATTAAATTATGCCATTCATTGCCTCAGCCCACTCTTTGCAGCAGTGCAACTAATGAATGTCAACACCAGTAGAGGTGTCACATGCATGACAGCCATCTTGAATTAGGGCTTATTTCATTTGTGCAACAAGTCTACATAGAAAATACCAACACTGTCTTTCTATTAACTTTTTCATGTCATAAGCAGTCATAAAATAGACAATCATTCAATAAGAAGCAATGAAAAGATACAATTTGTGACTGACTTATAATAAATTGTTAATCTGGTTATTATTAGAAGCTATTTTACCACTGACCAAACCAAGTTTTAATAAAGAAATAAAATACTAAGTGGTGAAAAACCTTTTACTAAAAATGTCCCACAGCTGCACAAATAGGTAAACAGCACCTCATTTCCACCCCCTAAACATACAGGGTCATGTTAATAAAGACACCATTACTCCTAAAAGCAAAAAACCATACTGGAAAATGCAACTGCCATACATTAACACCTTTAGTATTTATGGACCTACCAAGTGGTTTAGAGTCTGCACAATACAATCAGTTCATCAAAGCATCATTTTCAGAGGCTAATAGCGATCATTCCACTTATTTAAAGTCTTTGACAGCACCTTTCCCAGGAGCACTTAAATGCAGAAACCAATATCCTGACAACAAATTTGTGGATTCCTGTATTCTCTATTTATAGAGCTCTTTCCTTATATGCAGAGACTGTACTGAAAAACAATCAGTTTTTCTGCCCCCAGTGTTTGTTTTACAGCAATTCAGGGCATGTTGTTCAGGTTTCTCCATAGAATTGTGCTTCACTCAGTTTGGCTTAAATTGTTAGTTACAGATTTTGCTACAAACAAACCAAAAATCAGGTAATTCAAAGTCACTATGTTAACTCATAGCCTACAGCTGTCAGAGCATAGACCTGGTTTCCAACTAGTGTTGGAAATGCTCTGGACATTTGGAGGGTTACTGTTAAGCAGGAGGTATCCTGCAATCTTTTGTGTCAAGTAATTTTGAAAGATCTGTTCCTTGAGAGCTCACCAATTCAAAGGGAATATGATGGGCTGCATAAGTGACTGACCAGAGTACAACAAGCTTGAGATGATACATGGGTGTTGAATAAAAGCTTTTTAGCACCATTCAAGGGAAGACTGTTTTGAACTGAATTTATCTAGAAGGCTTGCTCTTAGGGGGATACAAAGCTAACTTGTTATAAAAAGATGTCCAGGGAACAAAGGGTGTGACATCAATTCACTTCAACTATGGCTATTTTAAGGGAGGTAGACTTTAATTTGCAAAAGCTTTTTTTTTTTTTTTGACAGAGGGAGAACAAAAATAAGTCTGTCCAAAAGCACAACTGGGAGTGAGACATCAAATGCCACTGAGATTTAAATGCCAACCATCTGACCTCCTTTCTCTAATCACCCTCCAAAAAATGCCAACAGAAACCTCCATCCTTCCAGCCAGTTTCTGTGTAACAGATGACAATTTTTCTCAATAACAAAAAAAATAAATAAAGGGAGTAGCAGAAGTAATTTAATCAGAGGAGGAAGGAGTGATAAAGTTAAAAGTAATTCATGGCTTTTTTAGTAAGTCATTAGGCTAAGATCATGAGCCATTATTTCCAGACACTGTGACTACCACTGACAGTCACAAGGTTATAGCAGACATTGCTCACAAAACACTTACTGCAAAACAATCCATTTTATTATTGAAATGTTTTAACATGGCAGCATCTCAAACCCATAATCCTTCCTACTATAAATGAACTAAATACTTTCATGTCAGTAACATTCTATCCAATCCTATCTCCTGATCTGTATTACTTAGGAGTTCTCAAGCATCCAGATATGCTTACCTTTACACCATGGCCAACATCATCCAGCACCGTGTAGTCAATAGGTTTTCGAATATACCTTACAGGACGTTCCATGTTCGCTGGTGCTATAATTTTGTGAGTTCTTGATGTGTTCTTATTCGTTGTCAAAATCCCTATCTCTCTGCGAGCAACCTTTTCTTTATGGATGTCCACAGTCTAGATTGAAAACAAGAAAGTAGAGGTTTCTTTAGGCATTTACTGTTTTCTTTACAGAGCTATCTACATGTTTAAGCTTTACTATTAGACAAGGAGTCTGAACAGGGTTAATGCAACTGGAAGTATGCCAGTTAATCGATGGAATGAGTTTAATCTACATGAACATTCTTTGGAAATTACACTTTAATGAAATAACCAATACTAACAATAAAATTACAATTATACATTACTGCTTTAACACTCTAAAGACACAATGCAGATACAGTCCTTGCAGATTAACCCTGAACGTTCTTATGACTGGCACTAGTAATAAATTACTTCAATTCCACAGCTGGGAAAGCAGGACAGACAAGCTAAGCAATCTGCATGCAGTCCCAGAGGGGGACTAAGCTTAGGAAGTCTGTGTGGTAATTTCTTTCAGCAAAGCCAGCAGTGCATATCAGAGTTTGCATTGAGAAGGACTGATTTCAGCACTGAGGTTAGCTGCAGCTCACACTGTTTATAGCAGCTTTACTAGAAGAATAAAACAAAGCCTTAACGACTCAAGTAAAGGAATATAAAATATTCTGAGTGCTGCTACCATTTTATTTTAAAGTGCCTAAAAACACAAAGAAAGGCCAGTCCAAGTGGTTTATGAAGGATCAAACTAAGCTTCACAGACACATGCTTCTACATTCAATATAACCACCACTGAAACCCAAGGTGAAAGAGAACAAATACAAATCAAGCATCAGATGCCATAGAAGTCCCACCCCCAGGAAGCCTACTTCAACAATCAGGGATTGAATTTACTGGTTTAAGTTCATACTAGAAATTCAGCATCTCATGGCAGGAGATGGCATCTGACAAAACACACTGCTCTGTGACTTTGAACAAAACCGAGACACTACTTTTTTGACCAAGGAAAACAATCCTCAGCCTGTAAGCATCAACTCTTCCAGGAAAAACTGTCACAGAAACAGAGAGTCAAAGTTCAGAAAGAAAGAAAAATCCTTGTCCATCACTACTTGCTTGGGCACATCTCTAGAAGTGCCCTCATCTAAAATGGACATTGTGATGTGCAAGGTTCTGTTTAGTGAAGCAGAGGCAAAGACGAAGCACAAGAACAGTTTATATTCAATACATATTATGTCACAAGATGATTCAAGGAAAACATCCAAGAAATTACCATTTCTAGGAAAGACAGAATTCACTTCTGAATGCTTTCAATCAAACTGCTTATTTTCCATTAACTGGTACACACACTCAATCTTAAATTCTCTTGAGGAAGTACAGAAAGAAATAAAATCCTCCTCAAAACCTTAGATATGTGGCATTATAGATTACAAGTGGGAACACAAGTGAAATATTTAAAAGCAGTGATATTTAGTGAGCTTGTTTTCACAGCTTAAAGTTAAATAACAGACAATCTGTGATACTGCAAAAGGTTCTCTTACTTTGGAACCACACAGAATCTCAAAAGAAATAAAAGCTGTGGTTGTCCAGAGCAACATAACATAAATGTGTAAGTCTGCATTAGTTTCTTTGGAATAAGTTTATAAAATATCTCAGTAAAGCTTTGGAGCAAGCTTTGTTGTTCTAAATGTTCATGCTCTGAAAAATCTTAAGGTCTGAAAAATCAAAGGTACCTTTCCAAATGAGACAATCCTATACATCAAGTATTGACCACCACATCAGTATTGAGGAATCAGCCACCTCACCCATGTTTTCTCTAGCAGACAATTTCATGAATGACAGAGCAAAGACATAACAACAAGACATAAAACCCCATATTTATTCAGCTATTATTTATTCTTTCCCTTTTAGAAACTAAATGTCCATATTAGTTCAGCCTTTTAGTTTGCTCTCAGTAAGATCAAGAAACATGATGAGTGTTGTGCTCCATGGTCTTAGATCACCTATCTTCCAATCTCTCTATAAAATCTGAACCCTTCTGATCAATGATACTAGACCTCAAACCATCTTACAATTCTCTTGAATAATACACAAGTCTTCATATTTTGTAATACATGTGCACTGTATAGATAAACCTCCTCTATTTAGAGTCACCTAAGTAACATAGCAATATAGTAGGCTGAGAAGAGCATCCACTTAAGACATGAACTACAGTGTTTTAAAAGGGGGTACTCTAAAACACTACTATGTCCCTTGAAATAAAGCCATTCTTCTATATCATGCCCATGAACAGGATCTGTTATTACCAAGAAATTTTTTTTTTTGTTCAGTGCATGGACAAATAAAGCACTTCAAACTACTACAAGTAGTCCATGAAAATTTACTTTCTCCCCCCTACAACACACAATGAAAATTCCATAAATCAGTAGCGTAGAGGATAAGAAATTCCAGGAACAGATGTTGCACCACACATGCTTCAAAACATTACCTAAGTAGCTTTGTAGCAAATTCTTGTTACCTTAGAAAAGGAAAACAGCAAATATTAATAATATCAGGCAGCTTATACCAAATTAAATATCTTAAACTTGTAAAGTCTTTCCACAGATTTCAGTAACACAAATCAAACAAATAGAAGAGTATGTGTATCACAGGGCAAGGCAAGCAACTGAAGGCACATATGTCAGCCCCTGAATGGTGTGCAGACATGTCTGTTAGAGAGACTGATCCACTGTTCAAAGCAAAATGAGACTGCAGCTCTTGCCACATCTGGCACACCGGAAAAGCAAGGCAGCATTTGGCCTCTCTGCAAAGCAAAAGTCCCCAGTATATGCTTAGCCCAGAGCAATATGCATCAGCTACTGGACAGCATCTTGCTTCATTCAAGAAGAAAATAGGTTTTTCTAGATTTATAAAGACTGCATGCTATTGTTATGTGAACATTATGCAACAGAAACCAATAACAGTTGTTTATTTTTTTCTTTTTATCTCTATCTGTTTGCCACTGATGTGGAAGTTTACTGTACAGTCACAGGCAGAAAAGAGGAAAAATCCAAAACATAAGCGATTTTTAGCAGGCCCACAGCTACCCAGCCAGAAAACAGCTAATTTCTAATTCAGACAAGCCAGGTACCAGGTAACCACCACACTAGTCTCAAAGCTCTGGTCACACTTGGCACCAGTGGCTAAAAGTGTCATGGTAACAAAACAGCTAAACAGTACTTTATTTGTGACTTCCTGCACAAAATCTATTTTTAAACATCAAAGATGGAGAGGAGTAAAGTATTGCAAACCAGTTTGAGTTAACTCAGGGACCATAGCAGCTAATCCCAGAAACCAAGTTGAGCTTGAAGCATGAAGGAACTGTTAATGATTAGCTGCCTCCACTATCTGTCTGCTTCAAACCATAGTAAAATAACAGCTGATCAACAGGATGTAGAGTTAAAATTTAACTGTTTGTTTCCTTAGAAGTGACCTCAAGGCCAAGCACAGCACAGCCATGATACAGCAAATAGTTATTTTCTCTTTTTTTTCTGTGTTGCAAATACTGGTCTCTTCCTTGTGCTACAGTGTGCAGTTCCAGGATAAACAGAGATAGAGAGTGCAGTACATTTGGCCAAGCTAATTTGAGGATACACAAAAATATTTTAATAAAGATCAAAGATACAGGGATATTAAAAAACAAAGAACAGACCAACACAAACACCAACTTCAGGCTTTGACTATCTTTTCAATCCTGAACCAGTGCAACTCACATTTATGAGCTAGATACAAAGTCAGTGCTTTTCTCACTAAATGTAAAGAGCAGTGGGGAAAAAAAGAAATGTTTATCAAATTAGCTTATCAACCAGACATTGCTAGCTTCAGGGAAGCCTGAAGGCCACCCCCACACTACACTAGTATCACAGATTTACACCAAGCAAATAGCCTTTAGATTTGCACTATACTGATACTCAAGAAGTGTTGGGAAGAAAACTCCACTACAGGAGTCTAAGATACAGTAGAGGAAGCTACAAATTAGGAAAACTTCAAAAATAGAAATCAAACTGCTGTACACTTTTACCCATGAATGTGAAGATGAGTGAAAAATCACTTCAAGGGCAGGCATTTTATTGATATAAAAATTTAACATCCAAAAAACATTAGACAACAAAAATCCTAAATTTACATCACAATTTTAACTGCCTATTTATCAGACCCTTTCATGTAATAGTTTTTAGACATTTTCTCATAATGAACATCCTTCAAACAAATGCCTGGTGCTGCATTTGTTTGGTACTTTTCAATTTGTCCCCAGGCTGACTCAGAGAAGAAGGAACATAGGCTCAAACTCCACAGGCTTCCTCAAGAAAAGGAAGACCCAACAGCTTGTTATTAGCAACAGCCTTATGTAATTTTGATAGGTTCCCTTTTTTTTTTTTGCTTTTTCAGCTTGTGATGAATACAGGGTTAGGTGTTACTAACATGTAATTTTAAATAAGTGAAACCCTGGTTACAGAATAATGAGTGTTATAACTATCTAAATGTTAGCAGAATAGGACAGAATTACTTCACAGAAGCTAAACCACAAAAAAAAATCAGCCACGCATACAGCATGACCTGTTACCACTTCCCACCCCAATTTCCCAGCATACTGAGTGTAGTCACACTCACTGAGTCTTACTAAACCTGTTCTGCACAGTTGGTGCTGTAGTTCCCAAAAGTAATAATGTATTCCAGACCTCAAGTGCTGCATGCAGTTTTGAACATCTCAGAACAAGAAGAACAACAAACTATTAAGAATGTGGCCAGAGGAAAGCGACTAAGATGTTGAAGTCTCAAGGGCAAGACTTTAGGAGGAGCATCTGAGATCACTCAGTTTGCTCAGCTGGGAGAAGAGAAGGCTGAGGAGTGACCTCATGGCATGACCTTCCTCAAGGAGGACAATGGAGATAAAGGTACTGATCTCCTCCCTCTGCTGACCAGTGATAGAAAGAACATGAGGACATGAAACGAAGCTGCACCGGGGGAAGTTCAGATTGTACATCAGGGGAGAGTTCTTCTCTGTGAGGGCAGCTGGCCAAAGTCTGTCAGGAGTTCAAGTCATAGGGTTTAATTCTAGACAGCCCTGTGAGGAGCAGGGAATTGGACTGAATGATCCTTATGAGTCTCTTCCAACTTGAAATGATTTTATGCTAAAGTCACCATCAATGAAAGATGAATTAAAGGAAAGAGCAGTATTTCATTTATTCTAATCTGAGAGCAATGAAATTCACTTAACCAAAGGCCACTGCTGGCAGCACAAGAAGAAAGAATGGTATACCAAAAAAAGTAAATGTCTAGTCAAAAAACAAACCAATATGAAAACTTGATTTGATTACACCAAGCTAGGCTAGCATTCATCAAATATGTTACTACCTTTCAGCAGAAACTGCTCATCATGTCACACAAAATACTAGGCAAAGACACAGGTTTGGGATGGAACCTAGTCAATTAAATTACACAATACATGGGACAGTAAGTAACACAGAGAAACCAGTTCAGTTTCCTTCCTTGACCTCTGCAAGAGTTGTCCAGATTCCAAGCTTATTTGTTTGAATTATGAAAGGCAAGATCTGTTCTAATATCAACAAAAACGAGACATGGCAGCTTCAGAGTGAGTTCCTCACAACAGTAAAGCATGTACATAACTGACAGTTACAAACATTATAAAAAGAACCAACATTTTCTAGTAAATACACATTTTCTCTCATGTAATACATGCTTATATACCCTGACCTGAACTGTTAAACAAAGGAAATTTAACTTTAGAAACAAACATGAGGGTGCTTTCAGCATCCCTTAATAAAAAAAAAAAATCTATAATTTCTTCCTAGACCCAGTATTGATATAAGTCCTTAATATCAGCCTCCACATGTGCAGACTTCATTGTCTCACTATAGTTTACACAAACTTCCCTAAAATAAAAAACTAAAACAACTAATGAGACCAAGAACATCAACATATTCTGTTTTAGAAACAGATTTATTCTATTGCTACTTCCATAAAGAAAGCATATTAAGCAAGACTTTTAAAATTAATTATGGTTAATTGAATAGCAGCACTGAAGAGATTGTGGACAATGCACACTGTACAAGCTACCTGCAAGGAAATAAGTTAGACCTAGAAAAGGGACAAAAAAATCCCCAGCTTTGATGAGCTAAGCCAGACAGCTAACTTCTTGAGAGAATGCACCATTTAGTGCTACTATTTTGTGCAGGAAATTAAAAGGAAAATCTAGTATATCCAACTCAGGGAAGTGTGAACATATTTACACTGCAAGATGAATGTTCTACAGAAAAAATCAATTATGGATTCAAGCGACATCAGGCATGAAAAAGCATAAGTGGGTAGTCAAGACATGCACAGTCAGATGTCTGCACAATGTTACAAATTATATCTTTCATTAACTCTTGATGAAATTGCAAGTATTTGACTTGACTACCATTGCTGATACATTGGCTGATCCCCATCAAGAAACTCAAGAATTCACCTATAGAAATAAAATAGAATCATAGCATTGTCTGGGTTGGAAGGGGACTTTCAGATCAACAGGTCCAAACACCAAGCAACACTGACAAAAACCATCAGCAAAACATATGGCTTAGCACTACATCTATCCATCTCTTAAATATCTGCAGGGATGATGATGATTCTATCACTTCCATGGGCAGTCTGTCCCAGAGCTTGATAACCCTTTCAGTGTTAAAAATTTTTCCTAATATCTAAACCTCCCCTGGCACAACTTAAAGTTACTTCCTCTTGTCTTATCACTTATCACTTGAGAGAAGAGAGCTTCACACAATCCTTCAATTCAATTTTCACAACAGCTAAAAGTTAGTTGCCTGAACACCAGTGTCTTAACATTACCTGAGGATTCACAGAGTATCCTGCCTTTCCTTCTGAAACTGCATCATAAAAGACAGACAGGTCTCCTATCACTTCTGAAGTATTTAGACATTTAAGTTTCACCTTATCTGTTTGCTTTATATGTGGTGTTGGCAATGTAGGAGGCAACTAAAATAGATTTAAGAGTTGTATTTTCAGAGCTGCAAATCCAGCAATATTTTCTTGTATGTTTATAGATAGATAGAAGTTTCTCACACACTTCTTTCAGCATACAGACAAGTTACAGTAGTAGGAACAGGCTTTCCAGAAGGCTTCACCTCCTGAAGCCCCAGTAAATCTAGGGCTCTTAAGGTAAAAGGCTAGAAGAGCCAGATAAGCCATGTCTCATGTAATGTGATAGGGAACCTTTCTTTTCCTGCAGAGAGGATTCACAATTGAGAGCTTTTACAGATTAACACAATGAACTAAGGTCACCAACACCTATACATCAACTTGCACAGTCCACATAAAATGTTCACTATTGACAGAGGGGGAAAGGGACTAGACAGAATAAAGAAAAAATAATTGAAAAAAAAATCGCATCCTATTTCCAGTGGTAATATGTACATAAATGCACATATATTTACATACATAAACAATACACATATTTATGTATAAAAAGACAATGTTAACAATGTCTTTTAGTAATATCATCCAACACAGACCGGAGGAAGAAGGTGCTGAAAAGCTAAGCTGAACACAGATTACATAGCAGCCTACCACTATGGAGGCAGACCTTCACCTAAAAATATAAATTTTTCTCTTTATATACTCTAGCAAATTTTCTCAGGTACTCCTAGAAATTGTCATCAGCATAAAGCAGGACAGACTTCAGCAAAAGTTTGAAGATAAAATCTACCTTTACAACGAGCCAAGGGATTGGGAGATTTGGGAAAGGGATGCTAGGAGGGATATATGCTTGCTGTATGAATTTAAAACTCAGAAGCACAGAATGTAAAACAACAATGCACACAGTCCATAGCATGTCCTCCTCCAGAACTATGTTATTCTTCAGATGCACAATTTTTCACAGCAGGCATACTTGAAAGAAAATTCCTTCCTGACCAGCAGAACATGTGCTAGTGTGACAATAGGCATATGTTTTAAAATATAATAAATAAAAAAGTGGGGGTGTTGATAAGCTTCATTACAAAGAACAAGCTGAAAACAAGAGCTAGGGAAACAGGCTTAAAACTTACTGTCCATAGACAAATAGCCTCACCTTTAGCTCTCTTACTGTTATGAAACTGGAATCTCTTCCAAAAGGAAGAGTGTGATTCAGTGAAAATCCAGTGAATTCATTGAGACCCTAACTTCCAAGACACAATCTGTGAAGTGGGACATACAGTTACATAACAGCACCGAAATGGAGAGGGAAGAGAGAACTGTTCATCAAAAGGGTTATTTACACAGATGCTTTTCAGAGCATCCTATTGGCAAATCTAATCACACATTCTTCTGGAGAAACTAAGCAGAAAAGGGACACACACAAAGGAGATATGGACAGATCAGAGGAGCTGGGAGTGGGTGTGTGACATTTTAGGACAATAATCAGAGCAAAGAAATCAGTCCACACATGCAGGAACCAGGCTTGAGTTCAAGCTGGAAATTTTCTTTCTTGGCGCCAACTGAAAATGGGAGGACAGCTATGGAGAACAAATTCAGCCTTCAGATAAGACAGAAAGCAAAAAGATTCTCATGTTATTTTCTAATGGCTATTTCAAAGTCTTTTCATGCAAGATGCCAAGAACACAAACTGGGGCAGCTGAATGAAACCAGTAAGCTACATCTGTGAAATGTCACCTCACATGATTAGGCTGTACAAATGAAGAATCCCTAAGGAGAGATACATCACATCACACCTCCATCCTCTGGTGCCCACCTTCCCCAGCTGAAAGGAAAAATACTAACACAGAGCATAAGGATGAGAGGTCTGCAGGAGTATCTTTGGGAACAGAGAGGAGGATGTGGGAAGGAAGACTGGCAGATAGCAACTGAAGCAAATGGAGCTTAAGTTCTACAAAAGAAGAGATGTCTAGCAGCTCTACAGAGGCCCTCATTATGGAAAGAAAGCATTTCCATTCTTATGGAAAGAACTCCTCCTAGTTGCATTGGTGAAATACCAGAAGCACTTTGCAAAAGTTCACATAAGCATGGGGGAAATGGAACTTGAAACATCTGGAGTATGGAGGTCAGACAGCACAGCAGAAGCAGCTGGCCCTGCACGAAAGAGGTGGCTGTCTGCCAGGATGTCAGTTGAGTGAAGGGGTGGGATGAGTCTGTGGCTAGAAGCAGAAGCCTGGAAAACAGCAGATTGAAGCTCTGTTCCAGGCTCTGGCAGACTTCCTGAGCTACATCAAGCAAGTTGCTCCTCTGTTCAGGCCAGCCTCTTGGAGCTTTGGAGCTGCCCACCTGCAACAGCTTTGAGGACAGAGACAGACAGGGTGTAGGTGGCACAGGTACAGGCAATGCTGCCATCACTGTCTGCTCTGAGCAGTGAAACAGAGAGACACTCAGAATTTGTATGTAAAACAGCTTCCACCAATGTTTTTAATTGCTACTGAAAATGCAGAAATTAATTATGGTTCATACTTCCTGTGCTTTGGCAAATCCTACTGCTGATTTTGACCAAACATACAGACACTTCCTATTGAAGTGTCATGATCATGGGTAACTCAAGATGAATTTTTGCATTCTAGCCAACTTTTTTTCCTTTCTTTCAAAATCCACCTCTTCAAGAGTCTGAGTATAATAAACAGGTAGAAAAAAGAGCATCACTAACATAGATCCCTGTGGGAGGACAAACAGAAGGGGAGATAATGTGCAATTATCTTCTACATGTCTCCTAAAGTCTGTGGCTTTCTAGTATCAAAAGCTGAGTGGGGAAAAGAGAAGTGGCTTCTGTGGTGTTAACTCCTTGGTTCTAATACGAATTTCTTATCACTGTAGAATACACTTTCCAGTAGTTATCAGAGATTCATCTGTGGTTGAACACTCCCACCCCACCACTTTGCAGACATTGTGTGCCCAGAAGTACAGATTCTACCCTACATCAGATCCAAACCACAGCACATTGCAAATTAACAACTGTTGACCATCCACTTGGGTTTCATGCTGTTTTTTGAAGGACAGTTCTCTCACACTGTCCTCTCTCTGCACCCCTCACCTTCCCTTCACCAAGACAAGATTCTCACCAAAGCTCATCCTCTCTCCCCTAGTGAGCTGTAGATTTCTACACTGTGAACTGAACAGACATTCAACACTGGTTGCATTGCTAATGCAAGTTTCCAGGGTAAAAAGACTTGATAATTTTATTTGAACACAAACCAGAAATACAGAAATCTGCTGATTAGAAGGAGTTTTTAGAATAGAAGACACTTCAAAAGATGAGTATTTCAAGTGTACAATTCTAATGATAGATTTTGACAGAACAACAGTTGGGATGTGCAGTCATAATGTTACATTTGAATCTTAAAAAGCGGATTATGCAAAGTTAAAATCCTAACTGTACATGTGAGTGTATTTCAGTACCTGAAGTTAGATTTTAGTAATTTCAAATTTATCTTTTTGATGGGTATTCCTCAAAATAAGCATGCATGAGTAGGCTCATTAAAAAAAAAAAAAAAGAAGCCATAGAATGTGCTTATGCAAGCTCCCACATGAGGGTTTCAGCATTTTAAAGTGGCTGAATAAGACCCTCTTCTCCTTACTAGAAGCAATGCTCTTTTCTAGAATTAAACAAAACATACAAAGCTGAATATATTCTTGATTGAAGGAAAGCATAAGGACAGAAAGGAAAAATGCTTCTTCAGTAGTTTGGATGCACTAAAGAACCATCATGGGAGTAGAACTAAATTGTAAGTCTAACAAAAAGCATTTTTGTGTGCCAAAAAAAGCAACTTCATAGGAGATGACATGTGTGATTGCAGAAAGCACTGCAGGTGGCTGGAAAAGAGATCTAAAAAAAGCCTACAAAAAATAAACTCACCAGAACAAATTTGGATTTTCTGAAAGTTTGACTGAGGTAAGGACCTAAGAAAGCTCAGATAACAAAATCCCTGGACAACTCCCCAAAAAAGCCAAACCCCTCACATTCAGTGGTAACTTGGCATCTCAAATTGTGAGTGAGGGCTGGGAAGGAAGTGACAGAGACTCACTTCTATTCATGAATAAGCACATCTCTAGTGCTTTAGAGCACCACCTCAAACAGCAAAAAAAAAATTAGTTTTCCTACATAAAGGTTATGTTACATGGTTGAGGTTTACTGATTACCTCAAAATAACTCAAGACAATTATTATGCTAAAGAATAACAGAAGTTCCACATAAGTTAGCATGACAAATCAAACTAGATTTCACAGGAATGTTTTCTGACATAATTTTCATGCATGTATATTCCTTAAAAAAACCCAACCAACCAAACAAACAAAAACAACCACCAGCCCTAAATCAGAAAAAAAAACCCAAACACAAGCAAAACCCACATTCTCCTCTCCTAAACAGCCCCTTTTTCCAAGGAATTCAGGGCCTATGAAGTGTCTATAACTGACAGTCTCGGGGCAGACTACTTCCATAAGTAATAAAACAGGGGTATTATGTGCCGAAATGATGTTGAGTATTCTTTAGCCACCTGCCAACATAATCTTTAGCCTATACAGATCATCCAGGAAAGTTTTCAGCACACTTATTCCACTCTAAAGCTAACTTACTATCCATATACTACTACCTTCATCATATTACTGCAACAACGAGCTCTTCCACATCACTTTAATATCAAAACAATTGGGATCTGACAAGCTCTTCAGTTTTTGTTTTCCAAGACAAATACAGAACAATACAGTTCATCTCTCAGAACCAGTTACCTTGTTGTAAAACTTCCTTCAGTAACCAGTGTTTTCTGAAGGTACATCAGAGGAAAAGCTTAGAAGCATTATGAATTTGTCTTCACTCAAATGTCTTCCAAAATCCCAGTTTCCACAGCATCATGCATGGAAATTTATTAAGACACTCCATCAAAAAAAAAAAGCATCAACTCCCTCACATGTTTCAAACCACGTTACTATTTTAGACTGAGTCATACAGACTTCTTGTAATCTGGGATATACCAAGTGGAAGCAGAAGAAAGACAGCCTGTATGATGACAGTTATTAGTTTAATAGGGTGAGAAGGAAGGGACAGAGCAGAGACAGAATTGCTAAGGCTGCTCTACTTCTCCATTGCCACTTTAATTTCCACACACAGCTACAACAGGAAGTTACATATTGTTTCTGTAAATGGATTTCCCTTAACCTCGCACTTTTGGCCACAGCCAATATGAAATACTCCAATTATATCTGCTGGGAACATCCTCATGGCTTCCAAAGTACTAGTACCTCTTACTGCCTACTGAGCCACAACCTCTTCCAGGAAAAACTTCTCCATACTAAGGCTGTGTGCTCTGGTAGTGGACCCTGGCCCAAGAAGAAATCATGCTACCAGTCAATCCCTTCTCCAGACCACCATGAACACACACACTATGAGTTCTTGGCTCTGACCCGTGCAAGTGCACCTGAACACAAATGCTGCAGCCCAACAAGTCTTGTGTGGAGGAACAGACAAGAGGACATTGCTATGTCCCCCCTGCTGAATGCATTGACCTATCAATGCTATTGCAAATTCATTAGTCAGACTCATCATATCTTCAGAAATTAGATATTTCCACTGTGTAGTTGCTAACATAATGATTGTACCTGATTGCAAGTGCTCAGGGAGGAGGGTCAGTCTTTGAGGGTGACACAAAACGAAGCTGCCAGAAATCTGGAGTTTTCAAGATCTTGTCTCCAGGAGGCCATAATTCCTCCAAAGTTAGACATTGACTACACAAATACTGACCAGTGGAGTGTTAAAAGCTAACTGAGGAATCACAGAATCATAGAATAGTTCGGGTTGGAAGGGACCTTAAAGATCATCGAGTTCCAACCCCCCTGCCATAGGCAGGGACACCTCCCACTAGACCAGGTTGCTCAGTGCCTTGTTCAGCCTGGTCTTGAACACCTCCAGAGAGGGTCCTAGTCAAGGTGTCTGAACTGTACTAGAGCTGTTCAAGAGGTGTCCTTACAGCCAGAGACTTGTGTGTAACTGGCCATTGATGTATGAGACACTGGACAAATACACATACAGAAGAGCTCCTGCAAAAAACCAAACTAAATGGAAAAGTGATTACAATCAATGTATTGCTACGATTACTTTAATCAGGGAGGGAGGTGTTGGTAAGGAGTAAAATATTTCCCTGAAACATAAAGGAGTATGTCAGGACTACAAAAGACCGCTGTGCAAACTTTTGTGTTCTGTCTCCTTCCCACTGCTTTGGTAAAGCCTGGTTTTAAGTGAGGTCAATGTACTTTTGTGATTTAAACTGTGTATATCCAATCCAGCAATACAGTCAGTTTTTACTCACAGAAGCATATAGCTAATGTAAACAGCAACTATTCATTCATTCCAGATACCACCATGATAGAGAAATCTAGGCAAATGGGCCAGAGGGGAAGAGCACATAGGAAAAGGATCTTTACTGGACTAAGATCTGCAGACTGCTCACAGCCTGTTTTCACAGGATGTTTGCTTAAGTCACATCATTGTCTGGAGAAACTCTGCTTTCTAAAATTGGGTCTGGAAACATTCATACCGTATTTCCTTTATTCTGTTTCTACTGATTAGGTGATGCATTTAAATACTACCAAACTAGGTGATCTTTATCCAGTAACAACCAATCATAAGTGTTCTGTCTTATTTCATGCAAGCAGTTCACATGTAAAACAGCCTACTATAAGTTTTACAAATAATCTCCAAAAGATAACAGTTGTTCCAGACAACTCATCCAGACTGAAGACTTTCTGCATTGACTGAAGAACTGCACTTTTCATGCAGACCTGGGAAATATAGTTTCATAAAAGATGTTCAGTTGAAAGTAAGATGCAAGTTGTGGTCCCATCCAGAACCTTTTGTTTATGTGTATGAAGTAGTAATAAAGTAGTTAGTATGAAGGACATCTAGAAGCAAAAAGCAATTTAAATGCGACTGAAGCTTGATACTCTCTTTGCCAGACAAGAGGCTCACTATACTCACTGCGGGATGAACGCTTAAAGCAGCAAAATCAAGTGATTTAATTTGAATTTCTCCCAATGACAACTTAGGGAAATCATCATCCACTTCATGAAGTTTAATTATTTGTTAATGTGCTGCAGTTTGTGCTGGGAATAGGGAAAAATCACATTATTTTAACCAAAATATCATGAGCACTCCCCAGAAGTTCTCTCTTTCATTCTCACTGCCCAGATGCCACAGTGGCACCAGATACTACCACTGTATCACTGTCTATCAAGGACAAGCACTTCTGTGGTCAGCTGTCATGTTGCTGTCAGAATAGGGTACTGACAGACAAGCCTACAGCTCACATAGATGAGCACAATCCATTTAGCACAAAAATATATACTTTGTTTTGCATCAATTTAGGAGAAGGCTAAAATAATACTGTTTATGTGACAAAGAGACCATCCCCTATGCGCAGAGAGGAACAAATAAATTAAAGATGGTCTATTCTCCTGTCAGCTTACAGCGTTGTTACCCTGTCAGTACTGTCTCTTAACATCAGATTTACAGGCTATGAAGAAAGTAAATCCAAACACAATGGAATAGGTAAGAGATTAGATAGTTGAGAAAGCCTAATTTGTTTCAAGCTCTTTGACTGCACCTCTCATTCTACCTTAATGACCCAGAATTACACTAAGACAGCACATTTTTGAGGTTGCACTGCCCAAACGGAGACTGTCCTCAGTTACTTCATTGTTTCTTCCATCACCAGAGCAGGCAAAAGATGCCCTGAGTTGGAGCACTGGAGTAACATCATATCCACTCTCAAATGCAGAGACACATATGCAGACCAGCAGTGTAATTTCACACTAAGTTTATTTTTTTTTAGAAACACTACGATTTACATAGTAATTTAATTTCTTTTTTAATTAAGATGAATAAACTATATGCTAGTCCATAGGAGTCAGCATGTTAGTAATTTACTGCTCAAGGTCAGTAACACAGTCTAGTTTTTGAGTGGCCTTACCCAAAGTACACGTCATTTCTCTTAGACCTGTACTACATCTGTCCATTGCTGGCTCTTACCTAATACTTGACTTAACAATGCACACAAGAAAATCCTATAAACAGACAAAGAAGGATCAGCTTCCCAAAGATGACATTTATCCTCCTTCCTGTCAGATAAAGGTTGATTTGTGGTTTGAAGGCTTACCCTGCAACCTTATACAGCCTAGTTGTGAACACAGTTCAAAATTGTAACTTAAAAAAAAACCTCATAAAGACAGAGTTCAGCAAGAAAGCAGAATCCATCTCTTCAGCCATTATTCAATATTTTCTTGTTCTCACATTTTCAAAAGATGGCTCAACTGACCTCTCCTGAAGCAGTGATACTCTTCATTATTTCCATTGTGATCTGTCTTAACATGCTAGTTGTTCTTACTTTGTATAGAAGCCTGATAGCTTTTCATTGTTGCTCCTGGTTTCACCACATGAGGGAATTTGAGATAGCATGACAAGATCAGGTTGACATTTTTTGTTTCTTGCAAGCAAGGGGAAGCTATTTAGAGAAATAACATGCTTTCCTTCAAACCCTCTGTGATCCCATATTGAACTGTACTGATGGATCCAATCATTAGCCATCCCAAGTCAACACACAAGGGGAAAAAAATCTAAAAAATGTACTTTTAAGCATGAACAGGTGAAGCTACAAAACCACTGCATACTAACATTCATATGAGGGTATACTGAGGAAAGTCACAGCTATTTAGCAGATTCTCATAGAGGAAGGAAACAAAATGTAAGGTCTGTGATCCTATGGGCACAGCAGCCACAGGACAAGTGTTTGGTAGGATTAAACAGTTGGATTGATTTCCATACCTCACACAGTTTTTCAAAGCTACTATACAGTAGGTGCCCCCAGCTTTAGAAGAGCAGCTAGTAAGTCATTTGTATACCTCCAACTGACTAAAACCTTTCTTGCCCTCCAACAAAGCAAATCAGCAGAAAGCTCTAAACAAATCCCTTCTGAATGGCACAAGAAATCTGCACACAAGCACTCAGCAGCACACATTCATGGGCTTGAGTGGCAGATTATGAAGAGCAATGCAGTACTTCAGTGATGCAGAGACCCATCTGCTCCACAATAAGCTTCTTGTACTTGCTTTTCTCCCCTCTTTGCCAAACACAATCATAACCTCAATCATAACATTCCCTACCTACCATGAAAACCAACATCCCAAATTGCTGCACTGTATGCTTGGTAGGTGATTATCTCCTGCTGCAATGACACAATGCTCTTATAACCATCACCTCATACCCTGGATTTCCTTCTTGATTTGCCTTTATGCGACTAAAACATACAGAGAGGTACGAAAACACTCATTCACTGTCAAATAGGAGCTAATCACATGTGAGAATTTGTGGTTTACTGAAATTTGAAATAGAAGTGAAATTAACTTCAGGGAACAAACTAATTGGACACATCAGGGAAAAAAACGTTACTCCTTGAAAAGTCAAATATGTGACTTTAGAGCAGGTTAGCAAAGCATTTAGTTTATTGAATCATAGAATGGTTTGGGTTGGAAGGGACCTTAAAGGCAATCTAGTTCCAACCACCCTGCTGTGGGCAGGGGCACCTCCCACTCGACCAGGTTGCTGAGTGCCTCATCCAGCCTGGCCTTAAACATTTCCAGGGAGGGGGCATCCACAACCTCTCTGGGCAAGCTGTTCCAATGTCTCACCATCCTCATCATAGGAATTTCTTTCTTATATCTAGCCTAAATCTCCCCTCTTCCAATTTGCATCAGTTACTCCTAGTCCTGCCATCAAGTATCCTAGTATGTGGTATATTCCAGATGTGAGAGGTTTTCATTAAAAAGGGAAGACTGCAAACTCATCCTCCACTCCTCTGTTGCCCAAAATTACCAACAAAGCCTTTCAGAGTAACATTCTCAGTCTTAGGATTTCTGGCTTTGATTTCAGAAAACAAGAGGCTGTATCAGTCCTCTGAATTTAATGAGGTATCTAGAGCTTTCAAACAAATAATCATTCAGCAGAAAGGTCTTAGTAGTATAAATCTCATTGAAAACTATATATCCAGAGTGCCTTTCTACCAGAATGAGAACCTGCTTATGAAGCTATTCAATTCAGTTAATGGCTATTAAAGTTTACAACTTCCCCCACTCCACCAAAACAAGTTCAAACTCTGCAATCAACAATAGAAAAAAGTGAATAAAGAATGAAAGTACATGGTCTCTGGCTTAGTTTTTTATTCTCCATCACAGAAGGGCTTATAGTTGTTGTTGCTTTCTCATATATGTATTTAACAGTGTATGTAACTGCGTATCATGGGCTTGTTTGTTTGGGGATTTTTTTATTGATCGTGTGTTGGGTGGTTTTGACTGCATCAGGGAATTACAGACAGATCCAATGTATACTCTCTCATGGTCATGAAGGGAAATTTCTCAACAGAGGAGCTGACAAGGCAGCCATTACATTACATTCTCAGCAACTTAAGCATATCATGTAAAAGCTGATACACACATAGTTAACAGCAATTTTCATAAGCAGACAGATAACCAGAGCAAGCAAAGTAAAACTTCTTGGAGCCTTGGCCTCTGTCACAGAGAGTACAGGAAGAACAGGATGTGAAGCAAAGGCCACAGAGATAACTGTCAGCACTTTGCTGGGAGAGGGAACATCACCCAAGGCTTATCTATAAGAAAAAAACAAAAGGGGGCAAATTTCTTTGCCATATTTAGAAAATTTGTGTTTGTTTCTCTTGTCTGACAAGCGATGGTAATCTGAGAGAACACATTATCTTTCTAATGTATACATCAGATTATGCCCTTCACACAATTTTGGGAAAGGAAAGCTTGTATGGAAGTGAAGCTAACACGGATTTGTATACCTGGAGAGGCAGCTTCTCCCTTGACTTTATAATTATCTTCCTCCTCACCATTTAGTTCCTATAGGATCCCAAAGGATACAAAGTCAGCTTTTAGAATACTTTCAGCTACTGCAGTGTAAGGCTAGAAAGAGTCACACCAGAGGATAACCTGTTCCAGTGCAGCATCACCCTACAAAATAAAGTCTTTTCCCAGCTCCAGCTACAAACCCTCTGAGCTTCAACTTGTGGCTAACTGCTTAACATTATACTGTTACTACCTAGAGAAAATAATAATTGATGCTCCATGCCTCTGACTGCCTCAGCATCTCTCTCTGCTGGACTATATCCAGCTTTCTTGAAAAAGGTCGGGGTGACACAAAAATGGACACAGCAGTCCAAGTGAAGCCTCATCACTACAGAGCAGATGATAATCACCTCTAATCAGCCAACCACACTGTTTCACAGATTCAAATGGCTTTGCACTGTTGTATCATGGCCAGCACAGCATCTGCAGCACACCAGCTCCTTTTCAGCAGGGCAGTAACTTACACAGTCCCTTCTCTGCAAGTACAAATGCATGGGGTTATTCAACCTTGCACAGTTTCCTGAACATTTTGCAGGCTCAATCCTCAAGGCTTCTCTGCACCGAAGCGCTGACAGTCAGCATATGAATCACCTTTCCTAATTTAGAGTTATTCCCAGATTTGATGAGGACATGCTTTATTATGTCCTAAATGATCTCCAAAGAATACTTGAACAGTGTGGGCTCTAGCACCAAGTCTGCTTGCTAGTGGCCATCAACAATTTGCTAGGTCTTGCTAATTTCTCTTCCAGGTAATAGTCCTTTCATCCACCCCATATGCTCTTTGCGTGATAGAACAAGGCTCAGTGTTAATCATTCTATTCTTCCTAAATAGGCAACTTCAAGGTAAAAAGCACCTGGACAGCCATCTTTTGGAAATACAGTCATCACTAAGAGGATTTGGAGAGGTCTTTTGCTCCCATCCATAAAGCATTAAAAAAGCACTTCACACAATTAATTGCTTGTTTCTAGGCACGACCACCCACACTTATCAGCACATGATGCATCACATTTTCTGCCATCTTCCCATTTCCTAGCTTTCAAATTCTGAACTGTTGTGATCACATATCACAATCCACAAATCCCATTAATCCAAAGGACAGGCACACAAACCCTATAAGAAAACTTTCCCACAAACTCAAACCTAAGGAGTCTCCATAGTATTTTCACTGCCTTATGCTTCTCCAAACACTAGAACCCTGCTGCTGAGCACCTACCAAGTTGCATGCTTTTCTTGCCTGGCATCAAACACCTGTTATCATGCTCTTAGCTTGCTACTGCTTCAGAGCTCATCCATTCAAGCACCAGGACATCTGCAGCAGAGATTCTCCAAACCCTAATATATTGGCTGCTCACCCACTGGAAAAGGCCATAGTATTTGTGCATAGGGATGGTATGTATGGGCAATTCAACACAGGCTACAGCTGTAGGTTTCAGAAGCCTTCCAATAAATGATAACATCTGTGTATTTCACTACTGCCCCTGTCTTCAGCTAGATGACTACATTACAGAAACAAAAAAGAATCTGGCTTTTTGCTTGGATGTAGTATTTAAATTGCACATGAAATGAATTAGACATAGATGGCGACAGGCAAGATTCCTCTGAATTACTACAGTGATTACTTTTCTTTTTCTTTTTAGTTCAAAAGCTTAAAGATTTTAGTGGTGACAAAGGATAGAGGTTTTTTTTCTCAGAGTTATGCTTTCATAACACTGTTTTTTAGTAGTCCTTATTGAGCTTCAGGTGTCAAAGAAAATCTTACCACTAGACATTTAATGGGTGCAGTTTTGCCCGTTTCTTTAAATGGAGTCAACTGCTTCCTTTATACTTCAAGATGCATGGAATTAAATTCTGAGCTATTTAAAAAAACCTTTGCATCCAGAAAAAGAGGAATAGCTGCTACACCCAGTACTGCAGCTGCTCTGCTACAAATGTGAGCACTGATGAGTTACATTTTTCAGTTTTGACACAGTAAACAGGGATGTGACTGTCAACCTCTCTGTGATGAATCCGGCTGTCTTATCTTCACTCCTTAGGTTTGTGGAAGTGAAGCAGAAAGAAAAAAAATATCATAAAGTACACATTTTAGTGAGTTCTTACTTTCAAGAGGATAAAGGGGAAGAGGGGAGAACCAAAAAATAGCAAATCAAAAGACCAAAAGAATACAGGCTCACATTCCTAAAGTAGTTTTCCTTTCTCAAATATTCAAGCCATGGTAAGTTGAATTTTTAAGTCTTATTAAAAGACAATGATTTTCAGAATGAATGGAGGTACACAAGAGGATTTTTTCATTTTATTTTTTTAAGAATTAACTCATTGGCTCAGGGACATATGCAAGAATTACATAAATTAACAATGCAAGTTCAAACAACAAACTAAAATTTCATTTAATATACACATAGGAAATAAACAATGAAGCATAAACTGCATTCAGAGCACAAACATACAGTCTTGCTCAAGTCATCATCTGGGTGCACAAAAAAAACTTTGGGTTTATTTTAGTGGCACCACACCTTAAACATTAAATGCTGAATGTTAGCATCCCCATCTTGATGTCCAAGGTCCTTCTTAGTATCTTCAATTGTAGCCTCGTGCTCAGTTCCTTCTTTCCCTGTCCTACATATGGCACCACTCATCTTCCCTAAAATTGCTACAAAACAAAATACTACATATCCCAGACTCCTTACAATTCATAGGCTATGAAGAAAGCAAAACACTTTGCTCAGTCTCCTTCAAGGAAACTTTTTTGGCTGCTGCACCTGCCAGAAATCTATACCACAGCAGAACTGCTGCCCTGCTATTACATATTATCTGCAGATGGATAAGACAGAGGTGATTAAGAATCACATGAGGCTGAAGTCCATTGCCTTTTTATACAAGTGGGGTTTTTTCACCCATACTGGAAAACTTGAGAAGGCACACTACAACAGTGCAGCAATCGGGTTAGCTCTGCCTTAACATCAGAGGTCAAAACCAGTTCAATTTGCAGCTGAAAATTCTCTTCTAAGCATGGCTGTTCTGAAGACAAACAGAAACAAAGAATCAAGTAGGAACTGAAAAATACATAATATGACTGAAACAGAAAGCTCCTAGGAGGCAGACTACAGGTATATATGCCCTTATGTCTTCAGCAAAGCCTTAACACTTGACCAAAGTACAGATATGCTTTTTCTACCCCCTTCCCCTCCCCGCCAAATCTTGTCTAACAGGATGAGCAGGATCTCTTAAACTGGAAGGGCTTGAAAACTTCTTCACAGTAGTGATCAAGTCTCCGCTCTGCCACATCAGAGCAGCTTGGAAAGGTCAAGTCAGTTTAGCAAAGCTCAAATTCAGTATCATTTGATCTAAGCCAAAAAGCTGAGCTGTATGTGCACAGCTTTGTAGATTGGATGTAGTAAATAACAATGTGGCAGGTCACTTCAGACCTACACAACCCAGCTGAAAGATAGCTATGACTGCAGAAAATACAGATGGCAGCTGGGCAAGGTTCTGCCCTGGCTGCTATGAGAAAACCATTCCTGGAGCTGTTCCCTGCCTCCCTGTTCTCAGACCATGCTCCCTCACCAGTGTGATTACTCATGCGAAGTTTCTCTGTTTGCAGAGACACCAAAGCAGAATTAATTTTTTTTTATAAAAGCAAACAAACTTTTCATCTGTAAAATTAAACTCCGGCAGCAAGAATAGAACACAGGCTCCATGATCTAAGTCTTCACAAGTGCTTTTTCCAGTAAAGGAAACACAGAACTAGGACAAATATTGAGTAGATATTAATGGAGATTAGCTATCCAGACATTCAGCCTAGAGTCATTCTGGAAAACATGCACAGAGAACTGAAACACAGTAGGGGAACAGAAACTGCCTGCAGGTCAATACAGCCACAGATTTTCTTCCACAGAAAGAAAAAAGGTCTTTTTTCTAATAAGCAAAACTATAAAACTGCACCTTACATCGCAGATATCTGCTCTGTGTTGCAAAGCACAGAACTGAGTCATTGCCTGCCAATCCCTCAGATCCATGTTTCTAGGCAATACTTTCTTCACAGAGAAGAATTCCATTTTGAGAGTGCTCATCTCCATGCTTTAGCGGCAAGAAAATATTCACCACTGACACAGGGAAAGACAGTCTGGAGTCCTCGGAGAATTTAGAAACAGCCTATCAAAGCAACTGCATAACAGATTTAAGATATGCAGTTGAAGCATTTGAGCAGAAACATTTCAAAGCAAACAGCCAAGCTGGTATGCATGCATTATCTCTGACCAGTGTTATTCTACAGAATCAGTCTGCAGAGGTGCATTTATAAGCAAGGATTAGTTTCAGGAAAGACCAACCAGGACAGAAACTACAAGCAAGTGACCTTGCTGAACACTCCTCAAAGAGCTCTACAAAGCACTGATTGTTCACAGTCTTTAGCAAACAGTTCATGTATCAGGTGACTCAAAGGCTTTCAGCATACTGCCTCCAATTCAAGCAACAAACAGTACAGAGGGTTAACACCTTTTGTGCTAGTATTAAATATTGGCTTTTTCCATGGTTAGTCATACCAGTGGGCCAATAAGAATTTTAATAATAATACATTCAGACACAATGGAGCTCTAAAACACAGAAAAGATGTGCTCAATACAAAGATATCTACCTCTTGGGAAAGCCTGGAGATTTAGTACCTTACCTAGCCACAGTCCTAGCATCAAGAAATCTTTAAATACCTGACAGAAAAAGAACCTCTCCTACAGCAATTGCACTTCCTCTCAGTCTCCCCTTCCAGCAGCAGATACTTTTAAAATACTTGATACAGCTCTTAACACTGTAGTTCTTAGTACATGTTAGTTTGACAATGCTTTTGAAAGTTTCGTTACCAGGAAAGCCCTTACACATCCACTGGAATCTTCTCTCTGCATACATGTTTTCAATTAACTACTCTGCTGCCATTTAACGGAAAGATTTTCAGAAACCACAACTACTCTAAAAGAAAAGTAAACAGGTTAGCAGGGCTTACAGGAAGACAGAGAGTAGAGGCTGTGAGAAGCATTTTCTTTCAAGTATTGGTCTCTGGTGTACCACTAACATGGTATTGGTTGACCAAAGTTTTTTAATTCACCAGCTACACGGGTGAAAGCTTCAGATTTAATCTTCTGAGATTTGTTTAATAAATGTCCAAGACACAAAGTCTGGTAAAGATCCAATTGAATTTCAGTAAGACCATATGACAAGGAAGCTGCGCCCTCAGTAACTCTCCCAAGTCCATTTCAGAACAGCAAAATAACTCTCTTGGCACTAATGTGGCACTCACCTGATTATGCAATAAGCCACTTCCAGGTTACACACAGCAGGCCTCTTTTGACTGAGCTGCCATACAACCAGACCAGTGACAGATCAGGTACAAGGCAGGCAGCAGCAACTCTCTCCCTACAGCTGCAGCCAGCTAGGATGAAGCTTCAGTCAAGGCAACAGGGCAGCTGTAACTAATATGGACTGACCTGTTCTTCCCCACCATTATCTCTGGATCAACTCTAGCTATGCAACAATCACAGTATAAAAGCTAGGTCAGCTCACTCATCCAACTGCTTTGGCCTGGACAGAGCTTGGCCTGAGCAGGTAGTAACAGTGTGTAAACCCCTCTCTACACAGCTCATGAAAGTACATCCTGTGGGGGTACAAAAACAAGCATCATTACTGCATATGTTGCAACACTAAATGAAATATCACCACTTATATGATATTTCTATCTGGACTTCCTTCAGAAACAGAATCCCTCTCTAACCCTTCACCTGCAACTTCAGGTACCATAATCTTAATAATTAACCCCTGCTTTAAACCAAATACAATCCCAGTGCTCCTTGATAAAGAAACTACTTTATTTCAGTCACGACCTCCATTACAAAGTGGCTTTCATAAGTATTAAAAACACCTTACTATCTTCTATCATGTTACTGAGAATTCAACACAAGAGACAAGATAATGCCTCCTCCAATTTTGTCAGTCCCCTATTGGAGGAAAAACAAAAACACCCCAAACCAAATCAACAAAACATTACCTGGGAGATATGGTTGATGGAGGACTCCATCCTCCGTAGCTGGGATGCTTGGATGTCCAGCAGTTGTAACACATTGTTGGCCAGTGCATTGATCTGATAAGCAACACTGGCTAGAGATTGAGTTGTGTAGGCTTTGGTCTCTTCTAATGCTTTCCTTTTATCTGGAGCCTGCAAAGCAAAAGAACAAGACATTTGCTCAAGGCTGGGAACAAAAAAAGAGAACCTATAATTAGAAGAATCTGCAATCAAGAAGATCTGGCTGCAGTTTAAGTACTCGATCTACATGCCATTTTAAAAACTGCCAATCATAAGGAGCAGATAAATAATTCGATAAATATTTGACACAGTAACATTACATGCCAAGAAACAATTCACACAGTACAAAACCCAATGCTATCATGATTTGTTGGGAGTCAAGTTTCTAAAGCCTGCACAATCCTTCATTTCAAGAAAAGTATTCAATTCCCCAGGAGCACTGAAATGCAACTCTCTTCCTTATGAGGTCATGTAGCCAAGCCAGTTAAAGACATCAAAATATTTTCCCACAGTTTGGTGTTCCCTACTACACGTGCCACCTACAAAGCCAACCCCTGAACTATCCTGACTTTTACTTCCACAGTCTGAGAGATGGAAGAGCAGAGCATCAGGCCAGCATGTACAAAAGACTCCTGCATGCAGCAGCACTTGTAAAATTCTCTTTCTTCACATAAAATCCAAAATAATTTCACGGACAGCTGAGAAAGCTCTTCACTGACTGATAACACATACATATTTTTAAGTGTCAGAAAGCAGCACAGCTTCCCCCCAAAGGACAAAAAAAAAAAATCATAACGGAATCACCTTCCCTCTGAAATCAAACTGTGCTCAAGTCCTCCAAGTGTTCTGAAGCATCTCAGCCTAATAAGACAGACAGGTTACTGGCCAAGATCAGCAACTGCTTACATGACCCAAGTGCCTTCTCACTGGCATCTCGTTCTCTTGGAAACCACACACACCCCACTGAAGCACACCTGTATCACAGCTTGGGAGCTGGCACTTCATCTGTTACCCAATTTGCACACTGCAGTTATCCAAAATTCTCTTCCCTTTGTAGGAAAGGTGTGCTGCATAAAGAAGGATTTGCAGTACATGATGACTCAGTACTAGCATAGTTTCTACCATGTTTTATTTATTTGTGGAATAGTCAGGTGATCTCAGTAACCAAAAGGAAAGGTTCATACTAACAGCCTCTTCCAACTAGATTTCTGGTTTTTTATTGTTGATTTCTTCTAATAACACAACAAAACCAAGAAACAAAGTTACATTTGCATTCAACTGAGCCCTGTTTTCTGGTTTCCATGCACTCATTCATTCTGAAATCATGCTTATTTCTTCATGTCAATATCTTAACATTTGTAAGTGTTAAATCTGCTCCCCAGTTAAATAATGGAAAGATGCAACAGCTAATAAGGAATCCTTATTGTCTTTCTTGCTTTAAGAACAAGAAAAAAAGCAACACAAGCTGTTATGGTACCTTCTAATTAAAGACTTTTAAAAAAGGGTGAATTCCCCCAAACCAGAAAATGTGTTCATAATCATGTTCCTAACACTGTTTAGAACAGTTGGTTTAGAACATTATTAGAACAGTTGGTTAATTCCATCCTTTAAAAGGCTGCCTTCTACAATGCAAAGCAGCAAGAAGTTTAATGCAATCTGTTGCCAAAAGATGTAACAGCTCTTGCTACATCATGGCCACACAATGCAAAAATCCATTTTTCAGTATCTCTAATTCCAAACATAGCTACCTTTTACCTAATAAGAATATTAGCATCTTTAGCTGTCAGAAAACATTAAGAGGTTTAATTTGGCTTCTTTAGAAAACAAACTTTGGTGTAAAAAAAACGACAAAAGGTTCAAGAAGCAAGTCTCCTATAGCACCCTGGCTTTCCTAAAAGCTATTTTAAATTGTCACTAGTAGTGTCTTTAAAAAATACTGGCTACTGAGCTGGAGCCTCAAGTGAACAACAGACAATTTATACTTGAACTTCTACCACTCTGGACAACACTGAAAATATAGATAGCAGCTTCAGAGATGTTTGAAGAAATAAAAGCTTTGCTGTACCCTTTTAAAAAAAAATAAACTATATAAGCTGTAGTGCAGATCTGTTGCCCTTACTTAAAACAGTTTTCTTACTGTGAATTTTCAACTAAATAATGTTAGGATGAATATTAACAGATTAAAGTCACAGAACTTAATTACTGAGTGCTGTCAAATGAGAAGACTTCAATGTATAAAAACTTTTTTTTTCCACTAACACACCATTCCAGTTTAGGATTCAACAGTTTAGACTAGGACTAATCTGACATTTATATCTTAGTATTTTTCAGTTAACAGTGCTGGCATCTACAAGATATTAACTAAGTGCTCCACAGTCAGCAAAAGGAGAAGAGGAAGAAGCCAAGAGTTAAGTAACAGAACAACATCAGGAGGTAGATGGGATTTCCAGTAATCTTCAGCTGTTACTTGCAACTATCTCTAAACAAAAACTAAAGCCATATAGAAGATAATGCATGTTTACATGCCTTCAGATACTTTAGTACAAACACCAGTTAATTGTTCAAATTTCAAGACACTATTCAAAAGGATGTCAACTGACTTGTTTTCCTAATAGTCCAGGACTACTTTATGATCTTGGATCAAAAGTTTCAAAGATATAGTTGAATCTCCAGTAGTCCTCGATATAAATGGAAGTCCAAGTGTCCTTTAGTAGTACAGTGAATATTCTTTAAGTCCGGAACATCACTGATCTTGAAGTTTCTCTCAAAGTAAGCTCACAGATATATCCCCAGATCACCCTTAACAGTCATGTTACTGTGACAAAACTGCAGTTTGACATTCCTATCATATAACTTGGTTCAGTACTAAAAAATTCCCCAAACATCTCCTGTAATCCAAGTGGCTATATAAAGCAACTTGCATGGCATTCCACACTACATGATTACTATAGTTGGGATCAAAAATTATTCTGCACCCAAGGAATTGTCACAGTAAAACACAAGTAGGACCTTATAAATCAAGTCTTTGGTTCAGTGACACATCGATGTCAAATGAGGTCTCTGTCCATCACTTGGCACTCTTTACAAGTCACAGTCAATTTTTTCTTCTCCTCTCTAAATTGCTACTCACATAGGCTAATCTCCACAACACTATCTGTGCAGTGTTCAAACCATCTGCTCTCCCATCTCAGCTCATTCCCATCATCTTCTGGTTCACACACAATGCAGCTATATGTACAAGCTTCATATCATCATGTACAAACTCATATCAGGTCTGTAAAGCATCTTCAGAAGCCAAATCTTCTGTAGGAATACCAGTCCATTCCCTCATTACCCATTCTCTGGCCTCTGTTTTCCTTCTTTCCACTTCAGATAGATTCAGTATTCTTGAAACTCCCTGTAAGACAAATGCCCCACCAGAAGAACTGTCTCCACTTGACAGAGGTCAGAAAGCAGCTCATATGCTCACACCAAGACTGGGTGCCCTAGCAGAAACAAATTAATTTGCCACCTCAGTATGTGCTATGTTTTGCTCCACACTTCTTATCTTCAAGCTGTTCATCTTGAAGATGTGCAAAGTCAAGCACAGAAAAACCCACCCAAGGTACACTAAGGGAGCATTGCCCCAAAGCACCCCAATAATCACTAAGCTAAACAGAAGTGTTAATTATTCAGTGTCTATTACCTGTTCAGATTCTTGGCATCACTCTCAGCAATCAAGCTACAGGAACAGCTTTACACTGAGTTTTATGTGCCTTTACTGTCACTGCTCATGCAGCACATTCAATGAATTCAGTAGTGCAGGAAACTTGTGTTTCCTTCACAAATTAACACAAGACAATTGCTTAGCTTCACATCTTAGTTGTCTTCCTAAAAAGAGACTTTCACCTTTAATTAAAGAGACATTTAGGATTACTACAATCATTTGCCACATAGATTTAGCAATCTCTGTCACAGATCAGCATTCACAGAAGGTCAAAGTCATCAATATGGCCATTTGTATTCTCTTTTTTTCACATTGCCATTTATCTATTTTTGACGTTTACAGAATGCATACTTCCTGTTAAGACAGATACTACAGTTGAGGCTCCTTCACTGAAGTCCTGCCATTTTAGGTAACAGATCTAGTCTCAAAAAACTCATTAAATAAATTTTACTACAAAACAACTAACCAACCCACCAAAATCCAAGCATCAACAAAAACTAAACTATTCACAATGTAAGCTCCATTTAGACCATTTACACTATATCCAAGAGGCATTTATGTGTTTTGAAAGGTTAAAATCTGCCATAAAACATACTGAGACAAATGTTTACTTTACATTGAATATCAAGAACCATAATTCCATAGATTGGTGTATATAACTGAGGAGCCATGTACTGAAATAAGTAAGTAGCCTACAGATACTGGATCCCCCGGTTCAGGAAGATTGTTAAGACTGCTCTGTAAACATGCTGGTAGTGATAGTTACCACATTAGAATATCAGTTGTAATTGAGAGAAGAAAGTCAAACTGGCAAGTCAGAGCAGCAAGTGCCACAAGTTTCTACATTGTGAAGAACTTTCAGGAGCCAGCTACCTACCTGGAAGCCATCCAAGGAGATCTCAATAGACTGTAGTTACTACTAGCACATACTCAGCATGGTTTCTCTCATCACAGATACAGCTTCAAGAAATACATACCATTCCAGAGTGGCAGGGAAATTAAGGTTTCAAAATTTGCAAACAGAGGCTGCTTACACTACACATGCCATACAGTAAGGACAGAGTATGAATCAGACATGCCCATCATCTCCTGAAACAGGCTTACCATACTCATATTGTACAGTAATCTCATTGAAGACATTCTCTCTGCAATGCATTAGGCTAGCATTTACTCCATGGGGATAATGCACTATTTCTCAATATCCACAAAGCTATACTATGCCAGGATTTACTTGCCTTCAAGTTAAAGGTTACTCCTCACTGATCAACATCTCAGTTACTCCACTGGAGACTAAAGCAAGCCATCAGGAGAGTTAGTTCAGAAGTTTAAGCTCAACCTTCGCCCACATACTAGCACAAGAGATACCCTCTCATAGCACCACAGATAAGACTTCAGAGGATCACTGCAACATTTTATCTACCATCTGCCTTCAACACAATCAGTTCCAGCTCAGTATGCTTCTCACTGGAATCACCTACCTACCTTGCCATTCACATCCTAAATATCATCAGTAGTGGGAAATTTAAAAATAAAAAACTTATGTGTGGACAAGGAACAGGAAGGGACTTTATACAAGCACAGTCTGATAAGACAACAGTCCAAACCCAGCCTCCATACAAAGGGAAGCTAAAGTCAAAACCCTACATGTTTCAGAGCACAGGCAGATCTCAGCTGAAAAACACAAAGATCAGCACTGCAATATGTTTTATAGAAAGATGCTTCAGTGTTTAACTGATGAAGTGATTTGATATAACTTGACATACTGTGGTACTTTTCTACCATTTCTGAATTTGTACGGGAGGTTGAAAGCACAAGATTTTAATTATCCAATAGCTTGCAAGCTATTAATAGCAACATATTGCAGTCACTGAACATGTCCACCTCCTGTCCAAGGCCTTCTCTCCAGGGAACTGGCAGTCAATCCTTCACTAACAGTGAAAACAAGAAACAGAACAGACTGTCCAACACACCTCTCTACATAGTGAGAGGCGGCGTCAAACAGAAGCATCAAAGCCCTCAACTACTTAAATAACTGGTTGTTCCAGAAGCACGAAACAATCTAGGGATGGGGGAGGCACAGAAGATGCTTAGCCACTCAGAACAGTTCTAAACCCCAAGATCACTCTCACTACAATAACCCCCAAATTAAAACCAGAATGATGAAATTCTTTCAAGTCCATTCAGTAAACAGTAATTCTTCTCATGGACTGAGGCAGAAATCCTCAATAAACACAGCCAGGCTAGCATCTACAATTCAAGTGAATTTCTTTCCACAAAAAAAAAAAAAAATGGATGTGAAATAATACCATGTCAGTTGAGTTTCTCAAAGATAAGATGCAGTAAATCAGCCATACTAAACACAGAGGAACTGGTAGAACTTGAAATCTCTTCTTCCTCAGTAAAGACCTTGCACAATAAAACTGGCATTCATTCAAGGCACCAGACAATGAGGTGAACACCAACAAGGCAACAATAACACTACAGCCCACAAGCAAGATTTTGTTTCTTTTTAGAAAAAACATTGACTCTACAGCAATTCCTTCTCAAGGACCAAGATACATACCAAATTACTGTAGTTTTACAAACACAGGACAGTGTTTCAAGCCCTGCCTGTAATTCAAAAGCTCTGCCAGACCCTTCCCCCAAATCCTGTCCTAGCTAGACAAATCAGCTAGAAGCAAATCCTTCATTTCCATCAATAATATTCCCCTGACCAGTCCTGAATAGCCTTGATATCAAATTAGCATTTCTATGGGCCGAGACCAATTTAGCCAATCTGCCTGCATCCTTGCAGATTTTCTTCTCCTTGCAGGTTGCTTTACATTTTGTTGATTAACTGTAAAAAGAGTCAATTTTTCTAATCACTATCTCTTCTGGGGAAGGTAGAGGGAGAAAAGTTTCTTCAATTAGGGAAGAAGTTCATTACAAAGAATTACACACAAATCTATATTACACACATACATATATACTCCATACTAGCAAAAGTACAGGATTCTTAGTAACAAAAAATGCAAATTATTATGGATATTGATGGGAGGCTTTTTTGGTTTTGTGGAGATTTTTTTGTGGTTTTGTTTTTTTTTTAAAAAAAAAACTGTTTAACTATCTCAGATCCATTGACACAGGTTATCATCCATTCTGACCTGTGTGGACACAGCAAGGAATCATGTCTTTGAGATTAAGCTTCTAATACCTACCCTAGCCTCATTTTTTTTTTTTTTTAACTTAAACTGAGTCTACTTGATGTAGCATTCACAACATTGATGTAAACTCAAAAAGATCTCTAAATGGGGGCAGAAATAGCCTGCAAAACTACTTTAAAAAAAACCATTAAAAATGAAAAACCACCCCTTAGGAATTCCATTTTAATCCAGGCTGCAAACATTATAGCAAGAAATGAATCTATCCAATAGGAGAGCGATTTACAAAGCAATGCTGACTCTGACAGATGGAGCCTGGGAAGATATATGCCAGCTGCTCTGTTAGCAGTATTTTCTGCCCAATGCAGCAAACAGCATTCATGTTGGCTCTGGACTAAACCACTCCTCTTATTTATATATATATATTTTGGTTTTTAATATTGTTGAAAGCACAATTTTCAATCCTCCTGCTAAATCCAATAGAGGAGATGTCACAGTAAGCATACATGCTGGCACAATACATTGTTAGTCTAAGTTGTTACAGTCCGTGTATACAACCAAAATAACACTAGCATGTAACACTGAACTACAATGGCAGAAGCAGACATGCCCACGTGTCATTTTCACACAACCCTTGTACACTGAATTAGTTAGACTTCAAGACTGTATATGCAGCAAGCTTTATGAGTCTCATTTTCTGTTTAACATGATTTAGACAACCCAAGATCCAAGAGAGAAACTACATCTTCCATTCCTATAAAGTTCTGCATAGTATAGGTGCATGCAGTTGCTTCAAAATCATGCTTTTAACTTCCTTGCAGTGCTTAGAATTTGCCTTATGATGCCAAACACTAGTTTCTTCTGAGCTGACACAAAGCAGGCTCTAACATCAGAGCCAGGGCTCCAAATACAGACTAATGCCACCCCCTCAGACCATCAGCTAGGGAAAGAAACCCTTGTCACTTTCAAAATATTCTTCCTTCTTCAGCACTAAGAAAGCTATCCAAGGCTTTGGAGCACACAATTATTTCAGCACACTAGACAGCAGATAATAGGGAATTAGTGAACTTATGTTCCATTTGTTTCATTATATACTGTCTCTGAAATATTGATCTTTTGTTTTCTGTTTGTAATTGGGCTTGAAATTAAAATGGCTGTTTGCTTTAAGTGCCAGCACCCACACACAAATTTCAGCTCATCTAGAAAGAACACGCTCACTGATCACAGAACAGAGATGGAAGGCACCCTAAAGATCATCTATTTCTAACACCCTGCTATGAGGAAGGACACCTCCCACTAGACCTGGTCGCTCAAAACCCTGTCCAGTCTGGTCTTCAACACTTCCAGGAATGGTGCATCCACAGCTTCTCTGGGCAACCTGACAGTAAAGTATTTCTTCGTTGTATAAATCTTCCCTCTTTCAGTTTATAACCGCTTTTATTACACCCCCACAAAAGAGTCCCTCCCCATCTTTCCTGTAGGTCCCCTTTAGGTCTATCCAGAGCTTTCTGTTCTCTAGGCTGAACAACCCCAGCTCTCAGCCTGTCTTTGCAGGAGACACATTCCAGCTCGCTGATCATACCAATGGCCCTCCTCTGTGCTCACTCCATATCTTTCAAGTCCTGAGGACTATAGTTTGACACAGTAGTCCAGGCAGGGTGTCACTAAAGCTGAGTATATGGGGAGCCTGCTGGCCATGTTGCTTTTGATGTGGCCCAGCATATGTTTGGCTTTCTGGGCTACAAGCACACGTTGCCACCTCATGTCCAGCTTCTCATCCACCAGTACCCACAAGTCCTTCTCCTCACAGCTGCTATCAATCTATCCTTCAGCTAACCTGCATCTGTGCTTTGGATTGCCTTGATCCTCAAACACTGCCTTGCACTTGGCCTGGCTGAACTTTGTAAGATCCACAGAGCCCCACCACTCAAGGCTGTTTAGGTCCTTCTGGATGCAATCCTGCATGCCGACCCCACCACTGCTCGGTGTTCTCAGCAAACTTGCACTCCATCCCACTGTCCACACTACCAAAGGTATTAAACAGTACTGGTCCCAGTGTAAGTGATAGCCAATGTCTGAAAGACAGAGACTTCTTTTTCACTTGTGTGCACATGTGTAAATAGGAAGGAGACATTTTAGAATTTAATAATTTCCTTAACATCAGACCTTAAAACTTAAACCTTAAACATAGAACCCAAGTGGATAGATTGAACTGGATAGATTGTCACACCATAGAAGCAAGCCTTTGAATCAAAACAGCGCAGAGAACCTGTTTTGAGGCAAAGCTCTTCAGCTCATACTACATGAAAAGCAGTGCCTTCTACAGATTTTATTTACCTCTGCAGTTTACTTCCAAAAACTGACAACTGCTAACACAGTCACAAGTCTATCATCTTAGTTTCAACAAATCAAACTAAAGGAATAAGCTCAGAATACAATAAATTCCTATCTGAAGACAAGACACATGCTAAAGTTTGATGACCTTTACAGATAAACTTCTAAGACACTTTCTGTCCAAATCCTTACTCCCTAAGTTCTCCCTGCCCTCTAGGCAGGTCTGCAATCACACCAGACAGCATTAAGCAAGCTAGTTTTAAGACAAGATTTAGCATAAAGGATCTAATTACAGTGTCACCTCAGCATGTCCTGGTATCACAGATTATATGTCAACAGTACTCTGAAACCATACAATAGAGTAATCTGAGCTGCTGTTGACATCAGTATGGAGCCAGCTTGCAAACATCTGCAAAAGGGTTGGTCTTCAAGCAAGCAAGCTCAAAGATACTCTCTGCCCCACAACAGAGTTGTGTGGTTTCTCCAAACAGAGATGCCATAATACAATAAAGCAGGGAGGTTAAGAGGGGAAGGAGAGCATGGAAAGCATCAGCAGACCTATCCGGCTCCAGGAAGAATCTCAAGGCACTAAAATGTAGATCTAACAGTTACACAGGCCTTCTGATATTCAGCAAATGTCTCCTCGCTCAGGAAGACTTCTCAAGTTTAAAATCACTTTTGACACAGTCACTGTCCAGATTTCACAGTTTAGGCAGTTCCCAAACATCCCAAGTATTTTAAAAACAAAGAAAATGGCCATTACAGGGTTGAATTCTCTTCTCATACTTTGTAGCATTATACTGCTGTCTATTTAGCATGTTGAAGATCAAAACACTAGCTCCAGCAGGAAACCATCAAAGGACTTGCACCCATCTCACAACATGGGTGAGACAGTGCTTAAACCAGAAACTAGCAGATCACTTGTTTTGTAGGAGCTTACTTCCTAGCACAAGGCAAACTGTCACATAGCATACAAACTACAGTTAAAAAAAGTAATGGGCAAGATATGACTGTTTTTATACAAACTTTATTAAAAAAATCAACCTAGTTTGTTTCTATCTGATCACATAAACAGCTTATTATATTGCCCAAGCTTTTATGTACTCCTGGACCTGACTATACAATTCTGATAGTGGTAGTAAGCATAGTGCAATCCAGTTACTTTTCAAATAATTAGTTTTTACTAAGTTAAAATGTGAGCCTATGGTCAGCAAAGGCATTCTGTAACCTCATATACATAAAGCTCGTTGGAATGCTGGGTTATTTCACTTGCAGCAAGTAGGTGCTTAGCTCCTTGAAAAAACCACACATACAACAGAAAAAAAAGCCAGACTGCTCAGGAGAATGGAGGAGTGAGACAGAAATGGTGAGTCAATAGGACCTAATAACAGTGGGTAACAAAGTAAATAAATATAGTAATCTCTACACCCAGCAACAGATAAAACTTAGAGACACCAACATGATTCAGAAAACTAAGTTCTCCAAAAAGAACTTAGTTGCTTTGTTCTTTAAACGAAGTCCTTGGAGAGACAGCTGGTGTGGTGTTAGCAAAGCAGTAGTTCAAGTGAGTAACTTTTCCTAGAAATACATCTGCAATGCCTCTGTCAGACATAATTACAGCAATGTTTTCTAATCTGTGTTGAAGTTCCACTAGTGTTTTAATGCTGCTTGTTCACATGATTTTAAGGATTACTTTCTCTCCATGTACCATGCTGAGAAGGGTAACTTTAGGCAGATGCAGGAGGTGCAGATTCATAGAATCATAGAATAGTTTGGGTTGGAAGGGACCCTAAAGATCATAGAGTTCCAGCCCCCCTGCCATAGGTAAGGGACACCTCCCACTAGATCAGGCTGCTCAGTGCCTTGTCCAGCCTGGTCTTGAACACCTCCAGAGAGGAGGCATCCACAGCCTCTCTGGGTAACCTGTTCCAGTGTTTCACTACCCTCACTGTAAAGAATTTCTTTCTTATGTCTTAAATCTACATCCGTTGTTTCTGGTCCTCCCATCCGATATCATATTAAAAAGTCCTTCCCCTGCCTTTCTGTAGGACCCCCTCAGGTACTTGTAAGTTACTATAAGGTCCCCCCTGAGCCTTCTCTTCTCCAGGCTGAACAACCCCAACTCCTTCAGCCTGTCCTCATAAGGGTCCAGCCCCTTGACCATCAGATTTGTTCAGGCAACAGCACTGCTCATACTTCCATGCAACCAGGCACATAAGAATAGTCACATCCACATTACTCCCCATCCCTGTCTCAGTACTAACACAATCCCTGAACTTTCTATTCCCCCACTTGCAGCAGGGCCACCAGGACACCTTGCTACTTATCTTGTCTGTAATCAGCCTGACAGTTGAGTGGACTTATTAAAGCCACAGAGGAGCTATGCTCAGAGAAACAGTCCTTTCACCACAGGAACACGTCCACCGCAGTTACGTATCCACCCATCCCACACTGCTCTCTATCCACACACCACTGCACCCCAGAGGAAACCAAGCACCCGCTCTCATTGAGTTACAGCACTGGAGGCCAAGGGAGGACACATGCAAACATGGAGTGGCATGTGGGGCAGTGTACCTGGTGTATCCAATTGCTTCAAAGCTTGGCATGGCTTCTCTATACTGCAAGAGAGAAAGGAGAAGTAATCCAAGCAAATTATATGCCAATTGAGTCTGCCAGGTAAGGTTTAGCTACCACAGACATGACATGAGTAGATACAAGCAAGCCCAGGACTGGAATGTAAGCTCTGTTTGAAACACTACCATTTAAAAGTACAAGAAGTGGTTGTATCAGTTGCAAAAAGCTGTTATATCCTGAAATCATGCTCTCAATTTTACTGAAGAATATGCAGTATTTACATGTAAGTAAAATCCTGCATGAATAGGAGAATGGCAAAAGACTTTCCACACAAAACTAGCCTATGCACTGAAGATATGGCCAATGTAAAACTGGAGACATGTCTTTTCATCATGTCCTCTCCTAACCAGCATTTACAAGAACAACTGCTTTTAAGCTTCTCACCTGTCATTTTTTTTAAGGGAAATTTGAAAGAAAACCCCCCAACTTTTCAACAACTACACAGTTATTTTTTCCTAGTCAAAAAGAAAAGTTTCTTATAATCATGAATGGCCACATTTTTGCACTTAATGATGATGCATTTTTATTAACTTCTGCAGTGGTTAACTTGCACTTAGTCACTTTCTCAGGAGGCAAAAAGCTTAAACGTGCTATATTTTGGATATTATTTATGTTCTCTATTTGCATAACTCCTTCACATCTGTTCCATTAAACACCTCTTCCCCTCCAAAGCCAACTTTTAAAAGCCTCCTGCTTTATTAGACTGAAGCATGAATCACAGTATTCCTTACATTCATTCCCCCAGGGTTGTTATACAGTGCTGCTGCAGTAACCCCTTCCAGTAATCTGAGAAAAAAAAAAAAAGTGAAGCTACCTCTCTAGCTGTCTGCTGCATGTAGGAAGCAAATAGTAACAGTGTTTGCTTTTAATGTCATCTTTGTGCCATGCCAGAGTTAGCAAAAGAGAGGCTAAAAAGAAGCACAGAGTGAAGGAGGGTTACATACCTCCCTCATTCCTCCTATGCTTTTATTCCTGTATGAAACTGGGAGCTGCTCAAGATTCTCAAGTTGCTTTTCAAGCATCCTTCAAATAATTTGCATTTTCTGACAGTAAGGTAGAAAGTTATTGAACATAAGTTATATTTTATTAACTCCATGCTCAAGGAACATGCTCAAAACACCCACAAGTCTCACATTCAGGACCAAAATCAGCAACTTTTTTCCTCACAGCAGCAGAACAGGAGCCTACAGGCACTGTACCACCCACTGCATGCTGAGCTCTTATCCCCAGTAAATGAGTATCTCTATCTTCCTTGGTCTCTGAACAGTCAATATTCAGCAGAGTGCTGACAGGAACTGATTTTGCAATTCTTGTCCACAGAAAGGAGGTTTCCAAAGAGGAGAAGTGTGCTAGAAAGCTTTTAATTGACTGTTATCCTTCTCCCTTGGTTTAAAGGGCATCCTGCTAAAGAGGAGTGAAACACACATCTAGAAATGGTACAGTCACTATTCAGGTGATAAAAGACTTCTTACAAAATAAGCAGCATTGTATGAACCTATGCATCTATGGCAACTGCAGTTTTCTCTAACATTGAAAGCAAAAGAGATCTCAGAAAGCATACACTAAATCTGTTTCCATTTAGGACATGTACTTGCAATGCTCCCAGACAATCTGCAGGACTGCTGGGGCAATCAGACCATATTAGTGCTCAAGAATATACAGTGCACTGCAGCAGGAAACATACCCAAAGTATTTCAAGAGAGACCTTGTAGCCAAGCACTTCCAAACCAGATGCACATTTTAACTAATGCAGCTAAAGCCAGGAGTTTGCATCACAGAAACAATAGATCCTCCCAGAGATTTAGAAATTGTGACAGTAAATCAAAAGCCTACCAAATCCCAGCCAGATCTCAAAGGATCTCACCAACCTAAGCACATTGATCTACCACACCTCTGTTTGTTAGTTTGACCCTCTCTAAGGCTAAGAAATGGCCTGCAGCAAACACACAGAAGACTTCAGCAATGAGGGAGAAAACAGCAAATTCATACTAAGATCACAGGTAAGTGAAGCACCTGGGTAGAGAGAAACGTAGTCACTAGAAACATTTAGTGACATAATAGTGAAAAAAATTATTAGGTGTATGAATGTGAAAAGCCAAGCTACAGCATGGCATTCTGCAGCACAGATGTTACTGCAATAGTCTGATACAACTGCCTGGACACCTTGCTCTTCTCATATGTATTTGGTTTATGTAGACATTTTCTTATCTTAGGCTCCAAAAAACACAGAATTAAGCACAGAGACCACAAGTCAAGAGCACAACTGCTACAATAAAGCCAAATAAGATGCTCAACTGGCAATGATTACTGGAGGACAAATACTGGATGGCGGATTTGCTGACCCCAAAGTATAACAAGAAGATCAGAGGATGAAAGTGAAGAAATGCATCTGGTAAAAGATTAACTGGGGTTAAAAAAAAAAAAAAAGCCTACAAAAATCCCCATGCCTGCTGATAAAGAAGTGCTTACAAAAAAGCATTACCTTCTGAAACATTGGTGTGAGAGTAGCCAGAACAGTCTACACTTCAAGTTTGTTCCAGTGATGTCTAATTGTTATGCAAACTTTTTTCTTGAAATTATTTATAACCTTAAGACCACCCAGTAAGAACATTATGTTCAACTCAAAAAAATGTCAAACTGACATTTGTTTTCGTAAGCTTCCTCTGCCAGAGTTCTGAGAAGCCTCCCTGCTTTCTTAACAAAAGTAGGAACCATAACACATCTTACTCCTATCTGAGTTTACAATAAGAGTAGGAAAGTGATGCAGTCCCTTCCCCACAAGTTCTTTTACTGCTCATCAGCACAGTATGAGAGCCTCCTTGCACGTGGAGCAGTGTGCTTGCTCTTTAACTTGCTCTGCTGGAGGAGGAGTACACAGGCTTGATTATTCTGAGCTCTTCGGAGACAGAGGGAGGAAGGAAGAGGGAGGGAAGACTATCACAAATACATCTATCTTAAGAAAGCAGTATCTCATTGCAGAAGAGACAGCCTTTAGTGTCCTTTTAGAATATTCAACCACGGTAGAAGATATAGTATACCACAAATCATCTGCAGCTTTGTCATAGGGAAGAAACAAAGAAAAACTTTGAATTTCAGAAACTTTTTCAGTTTGCCAGATTCTACACTTACTAAACATCTTTGATCTGGAATCTTAGACAAGAATATTTTTAAAAATAAACTCATCTTGTAAGCAGTCGGTCTTTTCTAGACTAAAACTACTTTGTTTTGCTAACTTAGCCAGAAGGTTAGCTACCAATTTGATCTTATGATTATGCAGATAATTTAATTTTATAAGTTGCATCTGAAAATGCTGCACTTGTGTTTTGCTCCAAGCTGAAATTCTCCTGCCCCCACCCCTTTATTCCTAAAGTACTGGCACTACTGTAACAAATCAATATTCTGCAAAGCTCCTGCTAACAGCATTAAGAACTCACGTGAATAATAAGTAACACTACTTGCATAGTTTCAAGTACAGGTGACATCTACACCCTTATTAATTAACCCAAGGGAAATAAAAGGCATTCCCTTCCCATACAAAGAGGAAGAATTTTGAATTCTGCTTTCATTTGCTGTACAATAAATTGATTCTTCAAACTCATTTGCTATAAGTGCTCTATCTATTATTTCCCTATCTAGCCCTAAGCCGACAAAACACTTGACTGAGCCCCTTCAGCACTTTCAGAAGGGCACGGTGAGAAGCTGGAGATGAAGGAGGAAAAGCCCTTCCATCTTGTTCACCATGAGCTCTCTGCTCAGGAGCACACTGTGACATATTATCCACAGCACCCTGGTCTTGGATGCCAAGGACTCTGAGCAACTTTTGAGCTGAAAAGGATTATTTCTACAGCTCACAAGAGACATCAAGTCTCCATCTACACAAGGTCAGAAAAAGAGGGGAACCACACTGGGGCACTGTATCTACTATCATAAATTCAGCACTTCCCTTTTCTTAGGGTGGAGGAAAGAGAGGATTCTTATGACCCAAGTCCACCCCCGTGTCTGCCACCAGTGCTCAGATTTGGAAAAGGAGGCCAAGCGTGAGGAGTGGTGACAGAAGAAAGAAAGAACACTGCTCTGAGTAATACAAATACTAAAAGTAAGACACTTGAACACTGAATAACTGAGGGCCCACAAGCAATTTTCTTGAGAACAACAATGAATAGCAATCATATTATTCTTTTTCAACTCGAAGTTGCAAATTAAGGACTGGACAGAGGCAGAAAGAGAGCAAGATACTCTTCTTTTCCCTCAAGAATGCCTTGCTACACCAGAACTGACACTTCACCCACACATGCCATGCTTTGTTCTGCAGATAATTAGGATTTTAGTCACCAGAACTGCCTAACACGAAGTGCTTACACTAATGAGTCTATCTTGTAGTGCCTCTGCCAAGATGAAGAGACCCACCACCATGCAAACAGACAGCACTGTGAGCATTACATAACCCCAGAAGTTTGCAAAGCCAAAAATTAGAATCTCAAGGTTCTTATGACAGGATGTGTGTAAAAAGTACATCTTAAAAAGTAATTGCTGCTAATGAGTTCAATGATAGTTTCAGGTGCATCTTTTCCCAAAGGATTCATTACAGTATCTGCACAAACAGGGACTGTATTTCTGCAAACAGGCACTTTTTGCTCTGTTGCAGTGTAACAGAGGCAACTTGGAAAGGGGCAGGGGTGGGGAAGAACCCTCATACACAGCACTGGAAGTCCAAACAATCAGATTCTGTTCACAAATCTGACAGCATGTCCCCATGTAACCTTCCACAAGGCAGTTATAAATTCTATGCCTCCATTTATGCTTCTGTAAAATGAAAATAATTCAAAATACTACACAAAGACACTGGGAAGTTGCATCAAGGGGTTTTTTTTGTTTCAGAGTTCGAGGTTTTAAGTTGTTAAATTTAGACCCTGATACATAACAGGAACTTTGACCCCAGACATACAGTACTTCCTACTTGTCCGCAGCCTGTTTCTGTACTCTTACCTTTATTACCATGTGATCCACCCTCCTCAAGGCAAATCTATTTTCTCATTATTATAAGAGCTACTTACTGCAGCAAGCTCCCAGAGATAGAGGGATGAAAGCTCTAGACAGTTGCCCCTCTTACTACTGTCTTCCTTCTTCCTTCCCACAATTCCACAGGTCCAGGCACAGCAAGAGCAGCACAACAAGCAAGGATCACACTTAACATAGACAACAGACAAGCTACAAGCTTCTTCCTTATAACATACATGCAAACATAAGGGAGCAGGCAGTGTTTCCTTGGTGGAAGAAGAAGTATGCACCTGTACAAGCTTACCCCTTTAGTCTGCCTGATTAAGGCAGAACAGTGCTGACACAATCATCTGCTGAAGTACTAATGGAAAATGGAGCAGAAAAAGCAGACGACATCTTACTGGCTTCTTAAAACCAATGTACCAAAGTTAATGGTGATATTTTAAATTTAGAGAAGTGGGTCTCATATCATCTACCTCCTTTGGACAAAGAACAGAGACATGAAACTCCAGGATCCGTTTCCTGTATGTGCAGGGCAATTGCTTGCTGATTCAGTGAAGCTGCATTATTGTCTTATTGCTGCTTTTGAGCTAAATATACAGCTGTAATTCCAAAGCACGGACAGTGCACTGGCACAGAAGACCTACACAATGCTCAAAATAGCTACAAATCCACATCCAAATTATTAATTCTTTAAAAATACATAAATATGCACACACATAACAAGCAGTGCCTTCTAGATTGATGGTGAGCTTAAAAGCTTAAACTACCTTTAGAAAAGAACAGTATACAAAAGTATAGTCTAACACCTATTATTAAAATATATAGTTTAAATCCATATAGGATAGTGGATGGTATATCCACATTTTACTCTTGCTCTCAAGCTCTCCAATTCTGAATTATGTTTTGGCATCATAGAAAGTGATCTAGCTTGATTTGTCTTTTTTTTTTTTAAAGTGTTCCAAATATAGCAATGAAATTGGGAAAAAATAATCACTGTATTTACTCTCAATATAAGCTAATTAACCTATGAACATAAAAACATGCAAGTTCTCACAGCATGTAAGATTTGTATTAGTGACAATTTAAGAAGTTTATCCTTTTAAAGCAGGTCATTTCCTGAATTAGAAATTCTGAGAGAACTTCTTTGTGCTGAACAAAGCTAAGCTACTTTCCACAAACCAGGCAACAAAACCAAGTGAGTTATTTTCCTTCCAATGCTTTCTACTACGTAGGAAGTACAGAACATCCAACCAATCAAACAGAAAGCATTCCTATATGCATACTGGAAGATAACACAAGGATCTGTGAAACTTATTGCATGCAACACTTATGGTCAACCCTATGTGTTTATTTTCCTACTAACTGGAAAGAGACCTCAAATTTTTGTAATAGCAGTCAAACTGAAACCTGTCCCTGTGTTTGTCTGTTTTACCCAGAATAGCCTGTTAATGTACCGTTCAGTTTCCACATACCAGTTGGAAACTACAGAAGGAAACAACACTACAACAAAAAACCCCACGCATTTACGCAACACAGCACTTACTTCCTTAAAAGGTCTCTCAATTTATTTACTAAAGTTGCTAAATCTACCCACTAGGGACCACAAAGATCAGAATTTACACAAGCAGAACATATTCCAAGCTACTCATTTTATAGTTTTCAAAGTCATAGTAAAATCATATTTGAACTTCAAATTAAGAAAATCACAAATGTACCTTCCCAAGTGTTACTGCCTGATGTTCCAATTTATTCACAATTTGCCTCAGAAAGAAACTGCTTGCCATTTTCCTAAGAATACCAGTTTTCAATTTTAGAGTTGCAAATTCTGTTATCTTTCCTAAATGCCTCAGTAAAAGAACACTTACTGTTAACAGGAATACATTCACCCAAATTCCACTCAGCAGTTTCCCCCTCCTGCCTTTTTTTTTTTTTAGGAATTCCTAAAGACATCAAAGACAAATTCTCTTCAAAAATAAAAAAAAAATCAGCACAGCTGAAATTTCAAAGAAATTATTTGCAGATTAAGTAAAAGAGACAAACCAGATTCATATGTTCTCAGGTCTAAAAATACAGGTATAGCTTTAATATAGAAGCTTTCTATATTAGAGGAAACTTTCCTGCTTAAATCAAAGAACACAAAGCATAAAACTGAGAACATCAAGAGTTATAAATAGATGAGTGCTATGACAATTAATATAAATTGTTAGCATCACCCACCAGAATAATGTGCCTCGATGTCATAGTGCAGAGTGTGTGACAGTGTACAGTATGTTTATATATGTTTATATATACTAAGAATACACAGCAGAGAAAACTCTCTTCAAATTCAAAGCTATCCAAACTGAAAGAGGCCAGATCGAATCAGTTATGTGCAACAGGATAAAATACAATGTGTAGTCACTTCTGAACTGGTTTAACACTGTCTTTATGGCCAGGTTCTCTGCTCTGTCCTGCCTTTTTTATAAAATGCTCATTTTAAACACAAACACTTTGTATCACATGTTGGTTAAGTGACTTCCTCTCCGTTCCTGCCTTCCCATCCCACAACACACACTCTCATCTCTCTCCCAGATCTCATAACCCAGTGCCCTGTGTCTCACTGCCTAATCCCGCAGTGGCCTCACCACCAGCACTGGAAGTATAATCTGTTCAGTAGTCCAACTGGAGACCAGATGGCTTTACACAAAGTGCTGATTAAAAAATCCTACTTCCATCACACATTAAAAAAAAATACATGTGATTTTATCAATATATCTGCATTGTTTATTTAGTAAATGTACAATACAAGCAGAGTGCACAATTTTCAAAGCTACTGAACAAGTCTTCATTAGGAATTTTAGAGCTCCAGCTTCCTTCCAAAAGGGGTAAACACAGCTGTACACAGATAAAACAGACTGCACCAATCCCACATCCAGCTGACCTTGATATTTAAGGTGAAAATGAGCCATCAAATTAAAAAAAAAAAAAACAAACCCAACAGAAACAACAGGATGGGAAACAGCTCAAGCGTTGTGGTTTTTTTATTTGTTTGCTTGAAGAAAAGACAAGAAGGTGATGTAACCGAAGATTCTCTCTAACTTTCTGACACAGGGAAAGTCAGGAGTAGGAGACAGGTCAAAACTTGTGCCGCAATTACCATGCTCATGTATTTGTCATATTTCCCATGAGTAAAACCAAATGAACCTCGCCTCTTAGAAGCATTTGTATCAGCAGCTTTCTTTGGAAGAGTAAACAGATATTAACTCATACTACCTAACATAGCACAAAACCCCCTGAAAAATATGACTCACTGGAGCAGTTTTATCTAAAGTAGCTCATTTAGAAAAAAAATAATTCACTTGATATTATTATTATTAGAGCAGTGTTTTCAAATTTGCTGCCCCATTACTAAAAACTATAAGACAGTTTACCAGCAGGGATGGATGACAGATAATTTAATAACCTGTATTAAGTAGCCATCACAACTAATTTAGTAATAGATTCAACAAGTTCACCCTACAAGTTGTCTAGGTAAGTAAAGTTTATCTGCTTTTCCTTCTTTTTATTTTTTTTTCCCCTATAAAAAAAGATGAATTTGAGCCTCTCTGGATGGCTCTGTATTCACATCAGTGTGACCAAATATATTGGCTTGACTTCTGAAAAAATAATAATAACAGCAAACAGTGCTTAAAGTAGCTTCAGAAAGATAGACTGAAACCAAGGCCAAGAAGCAGCCTAAAAAGAAAAAATAATCCACACCGAGCAGCGGAGACACGCTACAACCAGCGGAGCCTCCACCAGCACCGGAGCCCGTTGCCGGGCGTCTGAGCCTGCGGGCGGCACCGATTGCCATTTTGAAACGCCACCTCCCGCATGGGCGCCGGTCCGCGGGCAGCCGCTCGCCCCCGCAAACCCCCGGCTGCGGCGCTGCGGACCCCGCGCCATCAGCGCCGTTCCCCCTCGGGCCTCGCCGCGGAAGACCCGCCGCACCGCCGATCGCCGCCCATGACCGAATTCGTGATGTCAGCGGTGTGCGGGGCCCCTTCCGCCCCCGGGGATGGCGGCTCCGGCGGAGGGGCCGCCCGGTATCAGCGCTCCACGTGAGGCACGGCGATGCCCGCCCCAGCAACCGTCACCGACCGCCACCAACCGCCGCCCCAGGGCCCGCCGGCTTCCCCCTCGGAGGGAGCCGCCGGGAAGTGAAGGCGGGGGGGAGGGGGAGCGAACCTAAGATACCGGCCACACGGGACGGCTCACCGGCCCTCACACCACAGTCGCCCCCCGCCCCGGGAGGTCTCGGGGATGTGACTCATAATAAATAAAGAGAGAGGGGGAAAAAATAATTAAGGGGGAAAAAAAAAAAAAAGACACACCCTCCGAGCCGGACTGACATAATAACCTCCTCCCTTCCCCTCTGGAGCCGGGGGGAGGGAAGCCCGGTCGTTCGGATGTAAAAGTTAAAAGAAAAAGCGAAGCCGGGGAAGGGGTGCGGAGCGGGCAGCCGCGGCGGGGGCAGCCGGGCGTCGCGCTGTCCCTCAAGGCGGCTCCAGCCCCGCCGCCCCCGTACCGGAGAGCCGAGCTCAGCCGAAACTCCCCGCCACACCGCTCTGCACCTCACCTGGATGTAGTTGTTTTCGCAGTAGTCGGCGACCCGAGTGAGGTTCTGGTAGCTCTCGAGCAGTGCTCGCTTGCCAGAAGGGATTTCCTCCTCTAGCAACATCTGCAACTCTGCCATTTTCCACCCCTCCGCATCGCTTCCTCTTGCATTAAAGAGACAGCGGCAGTGCCGGGCTCGCAGCGCGCCTGGTATTGTGGGATTCCTCCTCGCCTCGCTTTCGTGAGCGCTCGCTTTCCCCACCCATTCTTCCCCCGCCGAGGGAGGGGGTGGTAAAAAGGAAAAAAAAAATGGAAGAAAAAAAAAAAAAATCCCCACCCTCTGCTTTGCAAAGGAACCCGGGAGCTGTAGGCAGGGCTGAACCCGCAGCGCGCATGCGTAGGGTGAGGCCGGGCGGGGGTTGTTGCTCATGGCCGCCTTCTCCGGCCTCTGTGGAGAGATGGCGGGGACTGGCAGCCACCGCCCTGCCTGGCCTTTGGAGCGGTAGAGTTGCAGCGAGACTGATTGGCCATTTCTTCGGTGCTCGTGTGTTTTCCCCGTTCGCCTCAGGAGAAGCCCTTGCCCCAGTCAGTGAGGCTACTGATTACACTGGAACAGGTTGCCCAGAGAGGTTGTGGATGTCCCCTCTCTGGAGGTGTTTAAGGCCAGGCTGGACAAGGCACTGAGCAGCCTGATGTAGTGGGAGGTGTCCCTGCCTATGGCAGGGGGGTTGGAACTCGATGATCTTTAAGGTCCATTCCAACCCAAACCATTCCATGATTCTATGATTCTATGATCTTTAAGGTCCCTTCCAACCCGAACTATTCTATGATTTTACTGGTTTCTTTCTAGCCTGAGGTAGCACCATTCTTGTGAAGAGCCCTGAAAGATCTGGTTATTTGGCTTCCCATTAGGCTAGAAATTTGTAAGGTGACTGATGAAGCAATAGGAGCCCCAGTCTCTTCCCAGAGGGCTGTCTGAAGGAGGAGGGAGGAAAACCTGGATCTTTGTAGATCTTTGTGAAGTCCTGCCCCAAAGCAGTGACTGACAATTAGCATTTTTCTGATTTCAGCTCTATAAGGAGGAATTTAAATATTTGGCTGAAGTAAAGACATCATTCCTGTCACTCTTTTACCTCATCATTAAGGTCCACCTTTGGTAGATGCAAAGATGTAGAAGGAGTGCTTGTTTAGTACAATTGTGAACGCTTGGTTCATTGTGGGGGGGAGGCATTTGTAAGCAGAATGAGGTTACTATGATCATGGCAGAAGAAAAGCCACTAACAGCAGGTGGCTTCTATGCTGAGGTGTCCAAGCCTGCCTTTGTCATGAGTAAGGGCCAGAAGAAGCTGTTTCCAAGGCTTGTTATGCACTCCATGGCTCTGTGTGCTCTGTGTTTGCAGCTACAAATGCAACCGGTATCAGTCCTTTCATTTCAGTAATTGTCCCAGAGAAACCCACAGCAACAAAAAGTTAGCAAGTTTCAGGAAAAAAATTTCTCAAACAAATAATAGTAAGAGCAAACTGCTTTATCCCTGCATAATCTTAGAGTATTTTGCACATCTTCTAGAGTCTGTCTTCTGTTTGAAATGCTCAAAACCATTCTGGTGAGGATCCTTTGGTATAGCTGATGATGTCTCAAAAACTAGGTGGAGAGAGGAAAAATCAGCAAAGTCCAGCACATAAGTCAGAACCCATGGAAGTGAGGATGATGGTAGGGAGCTTGGGAAGGTCTCTGCAGTTTGAGTTACAAAAAAACCTTCTCTGGCTAGGAGCAGCTAGGCAAGTGCTGGGAGAGATATTTTGAGTGGTGTATAGGACAGCAGAGGAAGAAGCTTGTCCATTCACTGCCCTTTCTGTGGGATAGAAATGCATCTTCTGCTATCTTCTTGCCATCTTCTGATGGTTAATCCATTTGGCAGCTTAGCAAAATTGTTTCCAAAAGGGCTTCAATAACTCTCTTTAGGATAGTATGCAATTTCCAGTGAAGCATTTTATTTTGGGTTCCAAGTACCCATTTAATGTAAAATAATTTAATTTTATCTGCAAGAGTATTGAGATACAGACAAGCTTTTAATGGGTCCTGGGGCAAGTGTGATCGGAAGCCAACTTTGGCACTGGCTTCTCCTTGTTTTCAGCTATCATAATAGAAAGAAAAATTCGATTTCCATAGTCTGTCTGGCTGCAAATTGACACCCATTGGCTTGGGTGAGCCTCTAATTGCTTACAGGTCACAGACTGACTTCATGGAAGCTGTTGACATCCTCAAATGTAGCACAACTGTTGCTAGATCCTCTTAGAATGTGATTGCTTTCCCTCTACCAAGAGACAACAGGTGTGTGGAGCCTTGAACACCAAATTTTTTCTCTATGTGAAAAACCAGTGAGCTATTGGAGCGGGTCCAGAGGAGGGCTACAAAGATGGTCAAAGGGCTGGAGCAACTGCCCTATGAAGACAGGCTGAAGGAGTTGGGGTTGTTCAGCGTGGAGAAGAGAAGGCTCACGGGGGACCTCATAGTAACTTATCAGTACCTGAAGGGGTCCTACAGAAAGGCAGGGGAAGGACTTTTTAATATGATATCGGATGGGAGGACCAGAAACAATGGATGTAAATTGGAAGGGGGTAGATTTAGACTTGACATAAGAAAGAAATTTTTTACAGTGAGGGTGGTGAAGCACTGGAACAGGTTGCCCAGAGAGGTTGTGGAGCCCCTCTCTGGAGGTGTTCAAGACCAGGCTGGACATGGCACTGGGCAGCCTGATCTAGTGGGAGGTGTCCCTGCCTATGGCAGGGGGGTTGGAACTCGATGATCTTTAAGGGCCCTTCCAACCCAAACTATTCTATGATTCTATGTTTTGCTAAATGTGTTGTGTTTCACTTTGCAGACAAGCAAGTCCTACAAGCAGATGTCAGGACTATAGCTGAGCTGGGCAGTGCCAGCTCCAGCAAAAGCACCCTCCTCAAGCAGTAGAGCAGAGGTTCCAGGGGGCTGACAGTCCTTTTGCATCTCAAAACAGGCTCATGACAGAAGATCTTCGAAGACCGCGTCAAAGGGCGCCACCTTGTGACATTCAACCTTCTTGCTCTACCTTGAGTCTTCAGCCTTCCTGCACAGCTTGGGGTTACCTACATGCCTAATAAATAGACCCGGGTAGAAACAGAAACACTCAAGCTGGATCCACGCTGAACTAAGTCACCTCCAGCAGGACTTTTTAATTTAGAAGCACGGCAGTGCTGCTGCGAGGGCCACACAATGCAAGATCCACTAGGAATTGTGGTGCTGGCATGTTCGACTCACCTTTATTAGTCCCTGCCTCTTACTAGTCCTTCCAAATTCACAATGACTCTCTGCAGGGTCAGTTGTGTGTCTGCACTGTGCTCCTCATGACTGAAGTTCTTGGAGGGTTTGTTGACTCAGATGCAACAGACCCAAGTTGGAGTGGCTGTGGTGTATACAAGTGATTCCAAAGTACGTGAAACCATGGTGAACACTCATGTGACTGTGCATGTGCCAGACAAGTCTAGCACAGCCAGCAGTGAGCCAGAACAAATAAACCTTGGACTTCAGCTGACCTTTGCTCAAGACACTAGTATGCATCTGAACTGCATTCTTCAGAAACTATTTTGTTCTGGTTTGTTTTGGGTTGGGTTTTGTTTTGATTTTTTTTTTTTTTTTTTTAGTTTTTGTCGCATTATCTCATTGCTCCTGACAATAAGCTACTGATTAGGAGGAAAACTTTCTTCATATACTTCAAGGGAATGAAAAACTGTCTGTCTGGGGCAGCTGGTCTGGTAAAGGAGAAAATGAAATGTTGCACTTCAAGCTCCACCCAAATGATCACCTGAATGAGTTCCCACCCCAAGTAAAACATTGTGATATACCTCTCAGTGTCCCAGCAGTCCATGCTCCTGCTCAGTGGTGCATGATGGTCTTCAGGGGCAACAATGTCCTTTTGGACATAACCCGTTTCTGACCAGGAGAGAAAAATGTGTCTGGATTCTAAACACACCTGTTAAGAACAGCCTCAAAGCAGCTTCTCCTGCACTGTAGTTTGTGTAACTCTGTAACTGTCTGTTTCCTTTTCTGGGCCATAGATATTGTGTCTTTGTATGTATCTCTGGGAAGAGTCCTTGCTCTGGTAGTGTTGACTGGAAAATAATTTACTTTTGGACTGTTTCTCAGTTGGCCTCACAAGCACTTCTGACAGTTTGATGCAAAGGGGGATGAGAGATATGAAGGGACAGCTGGAAGCACAGAGGATGCTGGGGCTGTTCAGATCAGCAGCATCAGTTCTACAGCCAAATCCTGTGGTCTTGTTAGAAACTTTTGTCAATTACAGTCATATGCCTAAGTGTGGCTGTACTGGGACAATCTTGCATGAATCCTTAAAGGATTTTGTCATCTTTTTTTCTGGGTGCAAATGTTACCTTTTTTGTATTTCTACATATCTGCATTGGTTTGCCTTCCTGTGCTTTAGATCTAGCCTATGGATCTAGCCTTCTTACTGAAGAACTGGAATAATTACCTATACTTTTACCATCACAGGGCACCTGAGTATTTCAGAGATAAATGGGGCTGTTCCCACTTCCCAGAGACAATTTGTCAGGTTCTCTATGCTCCTGTGGGCACCTCTATGTGTCCTTTTTTTCCAATTAATCTTATTAAGGTTTTCATCACAGCTCTGACAACCGGAGATGTGCCCTTCTGCCTTGCCACGGGAGCAGGGGTGTTTGGGGAGGGGCTGCATCCCTGAGCCTGATGCAGGGACCCCATCACACCCCCGTGCCAGTTGCTAGGCAGCCAGCGAGCTCTGTACAGCACACACCAGCCAGGCATTGCTAGGCAGCCCAAGCTGCCAGAGAGCACAAAAATAATAAGATTCAAAATTACAGCTTCAAGAATGCCCATGATAAGAGTAGCACAGAAATAAATAAGTTTTACTGTATTTTGAAATTACCTTTCTGCTGTGAATGTACTTTCACTTGCAGGATTTGCCTTCTGTCTCAACCTTATTTTTCATAAAGCTCTCTCTTCTTCATCCTTCCTGTGTCCTTATCTTTGCTCCTCAGCAGTGCTATGGTCAAGTCCTTAGTTTTCCCTCACCCCACTATCCATGTCAAAAGTCCTTCCTATTCCCTCACCCCCCCTACCATTTTCCCAGTCTGGCATCTCACCAGTTCTCCTCTCACATTCTGCTGGATTCACCATTTGCTTTTTCATTGCATCAGAGAATTCCTCCCATATCTTCTGTTCCCATTTCCCCATTTAGGTCCCTTTCTGTTGCCATCATTTCCACCTGCCCCCCACAAGGTAGGCTTATCTTTGTAATCTCTCAAAATACTGGCAGTGCAGAGCAGGTATCCACTGCCCTAAGATCCTGTGACAAGCAAAGAATTCAGATCCTGGTGATGCATCCCATACATACTTGGACCCTCAAGACAGCCAATTCCTTTATTCCTAGACCTAAACCAGGTAATGTGGACATTGCATGACAGCTTCTTACACGAGTAACAAATGACACCAAACTATTTTGTTATAAAAACATATTGAAGAAGGGCTGACTTTAAATCAGGAGTTGGATTTCTGGCAGTAATCCTTTTTATTAGCCAACATATTTTGGTCTTCTTTTATTTAATGGCTTCGGGGGTTAGTTTAAATATGACAAAAACCAAACCTGTTGAAAAGTGTAGGGACTAAGTGAAAGCTTTCTAAATAGGCCTGCACAGGTTTGGCCCACTCATTAGAGGGCAGGTTGGAATTTCCTGATGAAATAGATGTTTGTTGGAGGATGCCAGTCCTTTAAAATGGAAGGATTTCTTTGATATGTATATATGAAATAAAACTTTCCCTGGGAAAGGTTTCCCAACCTGCAAGGAGTTTGTGGGCAAAAGCAGAGAGAGAAACACCTTTCCTAGAAGAAAGCAATATTTAGATAATTAGCAGTTCCAAAGGCAAGTCTCCTGTGTCCCTGACTTGAAAGCAGGCACTGAGAAGGTGGATGCTCCATATCAGCAGTCCTACTCCCTTAGCTCTTTGGAGGGAGCATCTCTATCAGGAAAAAAACCACTGCTCAAGCTGTCGAGAAATATTTTGAAGTCTGAAAGCACCATTTCTGTTCTGTTTTGCCCTGCTTGATAAAGGCTATGAGAATAGCACAAAAATTATCCAGAGTGAATGCATATACCTGTAGGGCCAATCCAAGTTTAGTGAGTCTTATTGTCTCAGACATTATTTGCGGAGTCATGAGGAATGTAACTGCTTCCTTGAGATACAGAGCCTTAAGACAGCTTTACAAATTCATGTAACACAGCAAATGCTGACCACTGGCTAGTGCAGAACACAGAGTTAATGAGCTCTTCAGGACTGTATTTACTCTATACTGAACTGAAGTGAGACAGCCTTGGTGAGCTGTGCTGCCAGCTTCTCCTTTATGAACACTGTGTTCCTGTTTCCTCAGGCTGTCCAGCAAGCTGCCCACAGCAAACCTCCAGCTCCTCAAGAACTTGCTGTCGGGCAGCAGCGGGGCAAGCACATGCAACCTGGCCATCTGCCTGGGACCAAACCTGCTGAGCCCCCCAGAGGAGCACAGCTTTGCCCTGGCTGTGCTGATGCAGGCCACACAGAAAGTGTGCTGCATTTTCCAGATGGTTCCAGCCTTGTGATCCCAGCTCAGCTCTGCTGCTCAGAGGGACCTGGCTGCCTGCTCTCTTCAGCAAATGCTGGTGGATGGGAAGAGCTGCCATGAAGAGCAGCCCTGTGCACAGCCACAGCTTGATGTGCAGAAGCCAGGGTCAGGGTTAAGAGAAGCTGTTTATGTCCTTTCAGCCACCTAAATAAAAATCAGCGGTTTCCTGTGTGCAGGTCACAGAACTGGTGGAATTCCTCTTACAGGAGGAGGAGGTGAGGTGTAGTTTTAAAACACCTCTGCACTGTTAAGGCTTAGTCTGTAGTCCCAGCAGTCAGACCCTGCTGCCATCTCTGATAGTAGCCCAGCCTGCAACCCCATTGTGAAAGCCAAGGCTGAGGCTGTGCCACACTGGGGGGAGTGGGGCAGAGAACTTTGAAAATTGGTGTCATTTCAGTCTGGATATGTCTCTTAGTTTTCCTCCTTCTACATATCTGTTGATGGCTTGGCGGAAGAAGTTCTTCACCATGAGGGTGGTGAGACACTGGAACAGGTCACCCAAGAGGAGATGGAGGCTCCACCCTTGGAGACATTCAAGGATGGGCTTGATGAAGGCAGCAACCTGATGTAGTGCAAGGTGCCCCTGCTCACTGCAGGGCGGTTGGACTAGATGACCTTTGAAAGTCCCTTCCAATTCTATTATTCTACAATTCTATGCAGTGTTTCTGTCTAGTGCTCCTTGGAGCACCTCCAGTATACTGGGTTTTCTCTTCTCCATCAGTTCCCAGACTCCCGTGATCCCAGAAAATGGAGACTTGACTGTAATAATACCATCATCTAGTTTATATGCACCTCAAAATTGATTAGTCCGCTCTCATGGCTATATCTGACTGCAATCTCTATCCTGATTTATTTCCTTTTTCAGTGTTTTCTGCACATAAATTGAATGGGTAAAAAACATGTTTCAGTTCTCGATGTTTCAGAGCTAACATTTGATCTATATGGATTATTTGAAATTTTTTTATCAACTGAAAAAATTTATGGTTGACCGTTTTTATCCATGTCCATTTTTATGCTAAATAAAAGAAAACAAAAAAAATCAAGAAAATGTTCTTAGCATAATGCAAAGTTTTAAAAGAATATATTATTGTGAAGATAATTTAAATGCACAATTGCAGTGTTTTATTGCATAGGAGGAAATGTGAGCACAGACAGGAATTACTTTTATATAATTTCTATTTAAAAGACTGGAGTTTTTCCAAGGCCCACAGTGTTTTTGATGCAGATTAAAAGCATTCGTATTCTGTTCTGATTAATGGGTATGCCTCTTTTGCATTTAAATATATACTTCATTGAATTGCAGCTTTCCATCATGAAGCAGAAAAGAAAAAATAATTAAATGATAACATCGTGCTACTACAGATAGAGTGCTATTTTCCCAATAAAAATAAATATTTGACAGTAACTTTGCAGTGATAATACTTCTCAGCACAGTATTTGTATGTCAAAATAAGGCAGAGCATAATAGTTCGGGTTTTTTCAACAAGTGAAAAACCACATCACAGCTATTGGATCTGTTCCAGCTCCCAGTGAAAGAGAAAAGCTTCAACTGGAGGCAATATTGAGTCTGTGGGATTCAGCTGTATTTGAAAAGGAGTATCTTCAATAGGTATTGAAGGCAAAAGGAATGGGATTGGATGTGCAGAACCCTCAGGTGCAGCTGTCTGCTAGAAAATTATGTCCATACCTAGATAACATTGACATCATCCTTGGTATTGTCCCAGTCAGAGTCCAAACACAACCTGTGCAGATAATAAGGGTAAAAAGTCATTACATGTAGACTAAGGCTACTCTGTGTTGGGAACACTCAAAAATAAATCAGGCTGCTTAGTGCAATTAAATGGAACTTTAAAGGTAAGCATTGGCTATTTGGAATAAATAGGAGTTTTATTTTCTCTTAATTTTTATTGCATAAGAGAAACAATTTCTTGTGCCTATGAGATTGATTACATGTCTCCAACTTAGTTTAGATATTTTTCTATCTCAGCAACTACTTATTGTTTCCTGTAGCAGAATGCAATAAAAATCGTCCTTTAATCACCATTAATTAAAGTTATCTGCAGTGAAAACTTATATATGCCACTGGAAAATTACTTGGTTCAGAGGGCAAAAATGCAAATATGAACTATCTTTATGATGTACAAGCACAATTAGGAGTGAATATGTAAATTACTGATGGCAGCTTCCTGCTATGCTCAACTATTTGATGTCAACATTAGCTGTGAATGTTCTTAACCATAATAATCCCACAGTATTTTTTTCTGGCCAAAATGTTTCCTCAAGAGTTGCAATTTTTAAGAACTGCCAGATAATAAATATGTATTTATTCAGTATTAAAAGTGTTTCTAAAATTCTTCAAAATAATTCTGAGAGTAAAGTGGGTCAATTATGGTTGCCAGCACTTCTCTAAGTGCCTGACTCTGTACCTGACATATTGGAACTTCTCAGAATTTCTTCAGTTTATGAGATGGAGCCTATCTTGGTTTTCATATCAATTGGAAGACATAACTAGATACCCTTGCTTATTCACTAAGGAAAAGATATACTCAATACTGTTCCAACTGCAAAAGCAATCAAGATGCTGTTTTACATGGAAGATGTAGCACAGACACCTCACTGTATTGCATGTGAAATTTGTAATTAAGTCTCCCCTTGTAAAGCTTTTCTTTCAGTTGTTTAAACCTTTGCAAGTCATTAAATATATTTCTATTTCAGACTTTTTTTTTCACTCAGGAAATATGGGAGAAGGAAACAAGGACGAATATCTTCTATTGAATCCATTATAAATATTTCAGCCAAGAGATTAAAGCCCAGCAACTCTTCCAAATTTGGCACAAGGCCAAATTCTCTTCATATTCTCTTCCTGAGGAAATCTGACATTTGGTTAATTCCTAAATTTCTAGAAGCAATATATTTGCATACTCTCAGTAGCATTTTTAGAAGTTAAGATACATCCATTGGGGAACTGGGCTATGCTGATGATGTTTCACTGTGCACTGCAAGGGCTGAGGGGTTTTCTCTGCATTTATTCATTTGAATACACAGTGTCACTGGGATGGATAATGGTACAGAGGAATTACAGCCCCTGGCACATAGTAGTATGACAATAGGATGAGTTTTGGGACACGACAGCAGAGAGGTTTGCAGGAGCCAGAAAGAAGGGGCATGTAGAAATGTGAAAGAGGAGAAGAAGAATGGGACAGAAATGGTGATGAGATACAGAATGGTCAAGTATGTGCTGTAACAGGATGAATGGCAGAAAACAAGTAGGCTGAGGAGAGCACTTAAAGAACAGAGACAGTTCCCACAAGGAGCATAGACTTGGACTTGGGAACTTACTTCCTCTCATTTTCTCACAAAAGTTTAAAGAGAACTGTGGGCAAAAGTCTCCAATCATTGCCAATTATTTCTGCTATGTAAAAGCTGTTTGCTGAAAAGCTAAATCCTGATGTTGGTACTGTTGTTAAGTGCACACTTAACTCTTCACAGGCTTTAGTGATATATTGATCATTTAATTGTCTAGTGAGTGCCATTGTCCTATGGTGTCATAGACAGAGTGGTACTTGGCAGAATGTCATCATACAGACAAGGGAGCAGGCTTTTTTTATCCTAGAAATCTGTTGAAACAAACTCTTTTGAAATTCCTTTGGCTTCCAGTGGAAGAAAAATGTTTTGTCAAAAGGAATTGGATTGAATATCTTTGCTCAAATGGCTAATATGCATAATTTTAAATTATTTTTATTGTGTGGCCTGAAAGGTTCCTTATCTCATTTCAGATAAAAGAACTCAGTATTCAAATACTTCCTTGTTCTGCATTAGGGAAAGAGCACCAAATCTGATATATGATGGCTCATTCAAAGATATTATGTCTTCATAACTGAAAAAGTGTCATTTCTGTTAATTCCTAGTGTTATTTACAAAAGCCTCATGCTATGATAGTTATAAAACTGCTATGAAGGAATTTTCCATTGCAGTTCTATGATAAATATAAGTGACATCAACCTGGAAGACAAGCCTATAACTTACTTGCTTGCTGCAGTTCAATAGGAAGCAGATGGTGTTGGTTGAAGCAGCAGTGAATCAGTCACAACGCGGCTTTCATAGAATCATAGAATGATTTGGGTTGGAAGGGATCTTAAAGATCATCTAATTCCAACCCCCTGACATGGGCAGAGACACCTCCTGCTACACTGGGTTGCTCACCCAGCCTGGCCTTAAACATTTCCAGGGAGGTGACATTCACAACCTCTCTGGGCAACCTGTTCCAATGTGGTCACCACTGGCCATGACATATCAACTACTACCCATTCCCTCCACACATGGCAGGCACCCACATTTTCTGAATCAGGGTGTCATTTATTTTACTCCTTAGGCAATATTAATAGCAGCAAATAATGATGAGAATATTGTGTTTATCATTAGAAGGTATTAAAAGGAAGGAACAGCAGGCCATTCAGACCATTTTTTGAATGTGGCAAAATTGTGCTCTGTGCTTCACAGCCCAGCTTCTTATGTTCTCTGATTTTAAATGTCCTGACTAGAAATAGCCTGGAGCTTCCAATGCATCAGCTGCCAGACCGTTCTGAGGCCCACCATGGTACTGCACAACTTGTCCTATGCCGAGGGTGACATTGCCATACGACTTCTCAGAGATTTGCATACAAATGTATTTTTCAAAGGTTTAGTAAAGCCACAGGGGAATATATTTATTTATAAGTGCCCAGGAAAAAGGGTCACAGCAACAATCTAACAATTCATGTTTAATCCTTTGCTAGAGCTTATTCACAAAATAGATTGTATAAATTATGCCATCCATTGCATAGCCACTTCTGTGTGAAAACTTTAATCAAATAAAATGAAATCTTCTGTCTTGAAGTTGCTCACAGGTAAAATAAGCAAAAAAGTTATTATTCCCTTATTCATGAAATAAGGGTTTTCCTGTGCAGAGAATACCAAAACAATGATTGCAATATCTATTATATCAATTTCTAATTCAAATCTTAATGTATGTCAGAAATCTCACTATAGCTGTATGACTTTTGTTTTTGCTCCTCACAAAGCAGATCTCAAATACAATTTACCTTCTGAATTCATGGGGAAAAACACAAAAACAATGATGAAACAATTTTTTCTTTCAATTAGCTTATATTTACTTATTAAAGTCATCCTGTGCCTAGACATGTTCAAGGCCAGGCTGGAAGGGGCTTTGAGCAGCCTGGTCTAGTGGGAGGTGTACCTACCCATGGCAGGGGGGTTGGAACTAGATGATCTTTAAGGTCCTTTCCAGTCCAAACCATTCTATGATTCTAAAAGTTGTTTGATGTAGTAGTGGCTAAAACTGCACTTGATATATACCTCATACTTCTTAGCTTTCTTGGGTGGTTTGTATAAAGAGATTTAGTAAGCATTTGTTTTCATATAAATCAATACCCTGAAAGCTATATTCAAGACAAAGGCAATATATAAGTCTCTGATTATAGCTGGAGGGTTGGTATGAATGGTATTTCTTCTCACTATTACCAACATTTAGAAATCTACTTTGAGATTTGATTATATTACTCAATAATTAATTCAGGATAATTTAGCACATCTTCTACCAATTAAAGTTATTTGGCTTTACTCAGCCATTTCTCAACATCATACCTGCAGAAAGGATAGGACAGAAATCTGTTTACTGTAAGACATGCTGCCACTTCTATTATTCAGGGAGGGCCACGTTACATGAATAGAATTACTTCACAGCATGATGAAAGAATTGATCCTATCTGCCCACCTAATCCACATGTTTAGGACACACCTGATTTCTGTGTGGGTGTGAATGAATGAGCTTGCCTACTTCATAAATACAGAAGCACCAATAAAACAAAGAGTGCTCCAACAGGACAGAAACACCTGCTACTCTATTGCTGAAGTGCTTTGGCTCAGTGGCAGGAGCCTGATTCCTCTCTCTAGAATGGGGTAACCAACACTGGTGACAATACCAACTATGCTGTCACCATGGAGGTTTGCTTAAAACATCTGCATCCATGCAAGAGGCATGTGCTGGCAGTTTTCTAGCCAAGGCTTGGCCATCCTCACACAGCCCCACCAAGATAAACCTATAGAGAAGACCTGGTCAGCCCTGTTAAGCTGTTCAACTGAACCTGGCTTGCTCTGGCAGAAAGGAGCAGAGGTACAGTTATGAGGACAACAACCAACAGCTGTGGATAAGCAGGAAGATGATCACCTCTTCAGCCTTCTCAGAAGTAGTGGGCAGGGAATGCAGCTTCTTCCATGGGAAGAAGTTTAGAAATATACTCACTTGACTAAAATGTAATTTCACTTTGTCAAATGAAACAAAGTAAAACTTTCAAATGAGTAATTTGTGTCTACTTTGTTTTTAATTCCCAGCCTTTGAGAACTCAGTTTCACTGCAGGGTGAGCTGACGCCCTTGGTCTAGCACCATTCTGCTCTTTTGAATAGCGCTTGATCTGTGAGCTAATCTGATAAATGAAGGCATTTTGTGCACACATGGCATGCATTTTAAAGAGCTTCAGTGTGTTAACAAACTGCCCTGAATATGGTGGGCCCCACCAGGAAGCACATAACTTGAGGAGACTCAGGCTGGAAAAGGTAAAGATGGCCCATTAGAAATGACTGAGCAGACACCACAGGGCTGCTTTCGAGATGGGCCTGAACCTTCATTTACTTTTAATACAATTGTTTTAAATGTATTCCCTCAAGTAATTCCAAATTTCTTTTTTTAATCTTTTTTCAATAATGTAAAATATCCAGACCATTGATCCAGGAACATACCCTGCTTCTTTGGAACACTAAATTTCATATTTCAAGGCATGTAAGACAATGCCACATTTTCAATATCCGAGGTTACAGATTTAATAATTTTATTTTTTGATGCAGATGACAGCATCCATCAAACATGAAACTTCACAATAATTCAGAAAATACCTCCCTGTGAGTCTTACTGTGAATGCAAATCTGAGTCAAGAAATAAGCGTAATGGCAGGCTGCAGAAGAAAAACACAGGGCCAGAATTCCTGACAGCCAAGGGCTCCACCTTGTAAATGTACACAACACCTAATTTTACTATCACACAATCTGTGGGATGCTCAGGATCTTGAACTTGAGCATAATCACAGACTTAGTCAGCTCATCTGCTATTTCACCTTCAAAAGGCATGTATTTGGGCTATGGTTACAGTGGTCTAGTGTGAGTGCTGTGAATATTTCTCATACCTTCCTCTGTTTCCCCCCTTACCCATCCCAGTTTTGCATTTGCTTAGGCAGAGGTAAGGGGGAAATGGGGTGGGAGTAGGGGCAGGAGGCTTGTGCAGCCAGAAGAACACCCCACTGCCACAGGAGCCACAGAACAACCCACAGAACTCAGGGAGAGACAGCTACAGAAAGACTAAAAATTGATAATAAAAGCTGTGAATAAAGCATCGCGAATCTGTAGCACTGACTTTTGATTTCAGGATGTTTTAGAGCAATCTATATGACACTGAAAAACCAGGCTTTTGAGCAGGTACATCTCTGGTTAAACACAGTGCCTCCCAACCACAACTGCCCTCTGTTAGATTACTCAGTGTCACAGGCTCCAGCCTAACTGTTGTCACAGTGACATGGCTACCCAGCTCTTCACTTAGTTTAGGGCTGCAATCCTGTCTTTATCTACCGCAGTGTGACTCGACCTTGAAACATCTGTTTAGGTGCATTCAGAGAATTCTGGGGAATTCAATGAGCATTTCTATTTGATACAGCTCACTTGTCACCATTTCTTGGATTTTGCTTAGAAACCAACAGTAATTTACTTAGAAAACTATTTAGTAGTTTGGTATTTTTTTAATGCAAAAACTGGCAGCTGTCTTTCCTCATTAACCTTTGCAACTTTTACAGAAGCTTTGATATTAAAGCTGCTCATGCTGAACATATGTCATAGTAACCAGAACACTTTAGCAAAAAGAAGTAAAAAAACACTTCAGACATTTAATTCCATAAGTTCTTATCTATCCTGTTTATTCATCCAAAAATCCTCTGCTTAAAAATTCTCAGCCTAAGAATTAACTCTGTTTTTAATGGCAAAATCCATGAGGTTCTGATCCTGAAAGGCTGTTTGTTGCTGAAGTTCACCTGCTTCCCCTCACCTCAGTGACAGGGACAGGTCTTGTCACTTCAGAACTCTGAAGCAGAGATGATTCCTCTATTTTAGTAGACCAGAAATGAACAGCATGAACTGAAACACTTCCTGAATGTCAAATTTCTTTCTCAATAAAACTTTCCAGACAAATAACCTTGGATAATGTCCAGTACCAGACCTGACCTGAATAGGAGAGTAAAGAAGCTGTGGCTTATAGCTGGACAAAACATCTACCTGGCAGTGACTTCTAAGAAAATCTGGGGGGTTTTTGCTAGGACTCACACAGCAGCAGAGCTGGATACTTACAGGGATTGTAATGAAATGGTGGTCCTGTACTGAGGCACCCAATTAAACTCAGCCTTGAATCTTTCAGAAAGCTTGCTTGTTGGAGGACTGAGTCCGGTAAATCTCCCCCTGATCTGTTAGATTAGGTTGTTGAAACCCATTGGCCAAAACCCCTGAAAAAATATCCAAAACCATAGACTTGGACCTGAAAACACTTGCTGTGAGTTATCTCTATCAGTTGTATTACGGAGTTTGCACAATGGTAAGCACCTGTCATCAAGTTCATACAAGCCATTTTTTCAGATCCACCATAAAGAATAAATTCCTTTTCTCCAATTCTGTTAAATCATGTATAAACTATGGGTATTTGGTTATTTGCCTTACAGATATTAAAAAAATAAAAATGGCAAGAGCAGTCTTACTATAAATATGCCATTGCATAAGCCCATTAATATGATAGTCACAGTATTTTGTTTGCTATTCCCAAGAGGCAAATTACAAGGATAGGCTTCTAAAACTTTAGCAGCAGTAATTGGGAAGATAAGGAGCACAAATGTCAAAACAAAAATAATATACCGAATGTAGTTTGATTTTTCAGAGTTGAATTCTTCTCATTTACTTTATGGAAAAGGGTAACACCACAAATATCCCCAAATCAACCAAGCAGTTCAAATTTTATATCCCTGTGAATGACAGTAGAATATGACCTCCAGATAGTTTATTTTTCACTGAAGGGAAAAGAACGTGTATTTGTTATGAGCTGTCTGCTGCTGTTGTTTATAATAACACACAGTTTGTCACTGCTGCAAGATGAAACTGCATACTTTCCAAAGCTCAGCTCATGGATGTGGAAGGGAACAGGATTTTTAAAGTGTTCTTCCCAAAACATGCAAAATATGAATAATTCTATTACAGCAATCTGCCTCAAGAATAATACCTTGGGGCAATAAGAAAAACTGAACTTCATTTAAAAATTTGTAACAAAAAATGAGAAGCTTGGACAAAAAAGAAGGGCTTAAAACACAATATGGCACTATGTTATAATTTAGACCTGCAAAGAACTAAACCTGTAAACCCAATAGTTCAATGCAAAGTCAAATTCTGCTAAGTGGCTTTGGAAGAATGATCATAATTTGTTCTTCAAGAAGCACTTTATGAAATGATTCCAAGTTTATACTTTTGTTACTACACCCCTTTTTTTTTTTTTTTTAAATACATGTGAAGTGGATGGATGGGGGAAACAAAAATGCAGCTCAACCTGGAATACCTCAAATGAATAGCTTAAAAGACACTTGAAATTATATGAGTTGCCTTTAATGCTTTTGACAACATGTAGTCTAATGCTTAGGCAACATGACTGCCATTAATAATGGTTAAAAGTAATTCCATTACTTAATTCCTGACCATGAAACAAGTTGGTATTTCAAGCCAAGTTATTAAGGGGTGTATCTAAACCTCACAAGGAAATTTCCTTCCCTAAAAGCAATGTTTCTTGTGTCAAACTAGTCCTTTGCCCAGGGCTTTTTGTGAAGAACAGGGATTGGCCTACATAGGTGGACAAAGTTAAGCTGCTGGTTTTGCCATATTCAGGATAGGCAAGTAGTTCACTTTCTCTAGAGCTGCTGGCTTTGACAAAAATATTTTTCATTACTTCATTAAAAATCCTGCAAGTAAATGCCATTTGATTCATTAGCTTTTCTACTGTAAACAAAGTAGAAAACTGCTCCTTACAAAATGCTCTACCCTTCTTAGACAAAATCTTCTCATTCTTCATCAGCATGTAGATTTGACTGCAAAATTGTAATGCAAATTCATTTCTTCACAATTATGACTATTAGGTTTTAAATAATTCATTCTCCCTCCTGGCTGGATTTGATACTTCAAAAAGTATGCTCTGCTAAAATTACATGCTCATGGATTTGGTAGCTTACAGAACTTGCTCGTAATGCATATGATACTGTGGTCTACTTTCTTAAGAAATATTTTAAAATATTTCAGTAAAATACACTGCTATGATTCAGATCCTTGAGGAGGCAATAGATAGAACTGGTTCAACTTTCTGCTTTAACTGGATTGTTTGTCCATCATAAAATGAAGGTGCACTTCCAGCTGAACTAGGTTGTAGCTTGGCTCTGGTAGCAACTGCTAGAAAATTAAGGCAGACTTGGGTTAATAAAGGGAATAATATGAAATTACAGTGGCAACTCACACAACACAAAATGAGGATTGTAAGGTAGCTCAACACATCAGACTTTGATAGACTCTTCGGTGCCCTAACACCATTGCACTTGATAACTATCCCTAATCCATTTGTGAAGCACAGGTAGGTCCAAGATTTCACTCCAGATTATGCCCGTCTGCCTTTTCTCCAGGCATTCTCTAAGTCTGCTCCTTCAGGGACTACAACAGCTTGCTTCAAAATAAGATTATACATGTCTCACCATTGCTAGGACTTTCTCATATTGGCAATTCACAAGCTCTCCATAAGTAGTTTGTGAAAACACCAGGTGAAGTACAAGAGCAGCAAAGCACTCCACGATGTTGTGCTTACTGCCAAATCATACCGGCAGCAGAGTACCATGGCCTCTTCTCTCTTGCTCCTCAGAGGAAGAGCTTCACCAGTCAGTCTTCCCATCACAGTCCCAGATGTTCAGCTTTTCATACATTTCCTGAGAAAAAGAGCCAGATCTAGTTGTACTTATGATTGCTCTAGATACTGCTCTAGCAGAGCAATAGGAAGACAGCTCAGTTCAACGTATAAATTGTAATTACATAATTCCCATTAGAAACTCAGCAGATAACAGAGAAATATTACATAATCTTATACTTTAAATAATGGACTCAGGATCCTCAGCTTGAGATAAAGCTGCAGATCCATTCCTGGATCCCTGTAACAGATGAGAGGATCTCCTTTATTACCTGTGCTCCATGTCTGACTACTGTTAAACCCTCCGTGGAAGTCACTGCAATGAGAATGTCAAATATATATACACAAAACAGCTATTAATTAGTATTTTATATGAGCACTTTGTGATATATTTTCACTGGCTCAACAATGCTCAAAACTTGCCTTTCATTGACCTCTGGAGAATTACAGAGCTCTTTCTTCTTAGCTGGAAAACACAGACAGAGCACAACCAGGAACAGAGGATGGAGCTGCTGCTGTGCCATCCCTGGGTTAAACCACATCCTCAGAGCTGAACTCACACAGACTGCACCAACAGCACCTGGAGCTGAAACAAAGCTAAAACACAAGGCTCCTGCTTTCCTGGTAAAGCTTCATCTGACCTCAGGCAAACCCCACAGAACTAATATTAAGGAATGTACAGAAACACAAGTCCATCAACCGCTCTCCCACCCATCCCTCCCCCTGCCTAACCA
>VZTY01024684.1:793785-830265 GCA_013400935.1 Turnix velox
TTTCTTGGGGGTGTGGGGTGTTTATCTTCTGTAAATTACTTTTGAAGTTAAATATTGCATCTTTCTGTTCATTCTCTTTACCATATGGCAGTTCGAATGGAAAAAGTCTCTAAATATTTGGAAGGTAGGAATAATAAATTATGTGTAAGTCCATCTTTTCCATTGTTTTGGTGCTGTAGTAAATTCTGCTCCTGGGCTTGCCACCTCATTAGGCTGAACCTGGGCTGCTTTTGCTTTTAAGAAACAGAACAAAATTAGACCCAGGAATATGTGTACTAGTCTTGTCTATAGGATTTTTGCACTGCTTTAGGAAACTCCTTCCTGAAAAAAAGGAGAGTATTTAACACAACTGCCCCAACCAAATCTAGTTTCTCCCTTTCCATTAATAAAAGAACAACTGTTTGAAATGAATGCTTCCAGATCTGGGAGTAGCTGTGGGGTTATCAAACACTATGCAGAGCTGATAATCCATCTCTCTCCTGACCTAAACTAGAATAAAAATATAAATCCACAGTCAAAATCTGTGGGTTTTTTAATCATGATTTCTCTAGTGCATACAATAGCAATGATGGATTTGTGAGACTTTCAAGTTTTCTGAGGCTCAAGTTCATCCAGGGAATATCTATTTAAATGTTTTAAATCTCTTGGAAGTGGCAAACCTAGTGGTGTCATAGCTGCATAAAAATCAGTGTGTTTTTTATGCAGCAATACCACTGTGAGAATGCTTTGACAGTAAGTTATGTTACAGGTAATGTGTTCATAAGGTTGTAATGTAAGTCTTGGAGTTGTTTGAATCTGTCTTAGAATTACCATCAAGTTTTGCTCTGTTGCATTTCAATTTTTGAAATAACTTTTAAAAAACAAACCATTGTCCAAATTATTTGGTTAAGTAGGATTCAGCTGCTTAAATTGCCTCTTGTGTGTGGCTCTCTTTCCTCCCACCTGAAAAGAACATAGTTTTGATTTTGATACCAGGTCTCAGAGACACAGAAATAGTTTTCATTGGTTTTGAGGAAAGGTAATGGTAGAAGTTTTTTTAATGGCCATTTTGAAAGCTGAATGACTTTTTCTTTAACTAAAACTCTATGCTTCATATCTGGGATTTAAAGAGCTTGCTTAAGAGCTGTATTGAAGGGCAAGATTGGAAGGAGTATCAGTAGATTCAGGTCAGTGGTCTGTTTAATAAGGATTTACTTGGTGCCTATGGCACAGCACCAAAAGCCACTTCTTAAAACAAGTGACTTACAGAGGCAAAGAGAGAATCATGGATGTTAAACCACACCTGTTTCAATAACCAATTTAACATACTTGTTTTTTAAAGGGGCAGCTTAAACATAAGGCTGTGTAAATAAAACAGAATCAGGTTTCAGCTTTGTGTTATTGTTAGTGTTGCAATAAATCTGGTGTTACACAGTTGTTCCTATTGCTTAAAGCTGCAACATGGATTAAGATGGAATTGTCACAAAATTGGTTCTGTGTTGTAACTTTACCACTGCATTTTAACCCTTTCTTCAGTGCTCTTATTTTCCTAATTAAAAGTGAAGCTGGAAATAATTATTTGCAACAAAGGTATCAATATATTTCAGATAAGTAAGGAAGCATGGATGCCTTCAGTTGTCTACACACTAATGAACAGAACTGATCTGCCCCAGTTTGTGTCTGAGGTGGTGTAAATACTGGTGATGCGGCTAAGAACTGACATGTGGTCAATTGGTTTGGATTGTGTTGGCTCCTCCAGTCCCGTCTCTTCCCCTGCCCCTAGGCCTCTGCTCTTTGTAGCTTCTGTTATAGAAGATATTTTTTGATGGTTAGGCAATTATTACGTTTGGGAACTGTGACCATTCTCTTGAGCCTCTCACTTCATGCTGTACGTCCCCCATCTTCTGGTTCATTCTGTTTTGTGTCCACCTTCCATTCTTCCATCAGATTTTAATCTGTATTAAGGTAGTTCTCTAATTGTGTAAGAATTATGTGCCAGTTCCTCAAAATCAACAATGTTCTCTTCAAATTAGTTGGAAAGACTGGAAGTTGAGTGCATGTCTCTATCAGATTGGCCTCTACATGAAAATGTAGCCTTTTAAAATTGAATTTCTGCTTGTGGTTTCATTGAAAATATTAAATACAAACAATTGAAATACTGTCTTCCTGGATCAATAGTGCTTGTGGTTCTCCTTAATAAAGAACACTTTAGCCTGACATGCTAGCATTAAAGTGACTTGAAATGTCTACTAGGACAAACTTGCCAGATCTGTGAATTACAAATATATGGACTTGGATATGTTGGTAAGGAAAGAGAAAATTCTCTCTCTGAAAAAACTTGGAGTATTTCAAAAGCATGTAACCCGGGTAGAGTTTTGGAAGCTCATCCTGTAGATGTGTGAGATGCTTAGATTCTCAGGCAAGTTCGGTCAGTAGTCTCTTTGTGACAGGTACAGAGCACTTATTTACAGAGAAATGTTATTGACAAATCAGTTTTAGACACATAAAATACTACACATAAAAGAAGAAAGTGGCCTCTTAGCTGTCATATTGCTGAGGAACAGAATAAGTAACTGTTGCAGGATTACAGAGGAACCTTTTTGTTTGCAGCTGCTGGAAGAATAGATGGAGGACTATTGGGCTGAGATGGGGGATGCTTTAGAAGAGCAACATTTTAACTTTTTACACTTGCTAATAAACACACAAGAAATCTGATGTTCAAGCTAATGATAAAAGCCACAAGATTCAAAATACAATTACTCAGTGAATCTGAGATTTCAGAATGGGTACTCAAGCTTTCTTGTTAAGTTGTACTTGAAGAAGCCAAAAGAGGGCTAGAATTGACATCCTACTGATCTCATACTGGGTGAATGACCATATTCTTCTGAATGTGGTCTTGAGAATGTTTGTGGGTGTCATTTTTTTCTTGATTGTAAGTCCAAAGCAGGGCAGAAAATCCTTAGCTGACAGGCCTGCATTGAGACATTTCAACAATTCAGTGAAATTACCTGGAAATTGTTCAACAAGATCTTTGGTAGAACTTTCATGTGTCTTCTTTCTGCTTTGTGACCAAGGCCTTTAATATGTTTTAAATTCCTATTAAATAAAAATGACCCTTTGTGTTAATGCTGAGTAGTAGTACTCTTTGTAAGCCTCTGTGAAGACTAAATGTTACATCCAGTAGTGACAAGCTAGGCATTGCAGAGGTTGTGGAAAATCTCAATGTTGTAATACTCCTGAACTTTGTCATCCTAGTGCCTCTTTCTCTCCTGAGAACTTTGCTCCCAGCTGGGTTGCAATTGCACCAGATGAAGTCCTGCTGGAGCAAGGTCACTTGTATTGCTGTATGTGCTGGCTTTGATTATGGCACAGCTTCTCTTCTCTAGGAGCCCACACAGGGCACTGCTTCCATAGCAGCATCTCCCTGCATTGGATATGGGAGATAAGTTCAAAGGACAATATTCACTGAGGTCTGTGTGCTTTTAGAACAAGCAAATACATACAAACACTCCTGTTTCAAAAGCAGTAGCTAGTAAAGGATATAGTTAAGCATGGAGCTGATTACACAGGCTCATTTTTTTTCTAAGTAATTACTTTCCACAGAGAAACACTTATTCTTGCTCTTTGAGTGCAGTATATATTTTTCCAGCTGTGTTCTTGTAGATTGTGCATGATTATATCTTTTTTTTCAACATCTTTACTTTTAATGGAGTAATGGATGGCATGCTCTTTTGCTTGTGTGTGGGTCTCTTCTGTGAAATCCCCTCTTGTTATTTGATAAGCTCACTCTTTCATTTTGGTTTGACTTCAGATATACTTGCTAAACAGGCTTCTGTCCTTCTCCTTCCTTGCTAGGATTTCTAAGGAATTCAAAAGCTATGAATTTCTTAAATGCTTTGTAAGAAGGGAGGAGAGAGAGAATATCTGTTACCCTGAAGTATAGGTCATTTTGGATGGGTGGCAGCATCACAGCCAGGAGGGTGCATTAAGGAAGAACACACATGGGACAGAGGAGCTGGTGCGTGGTTGAGAGAATTTTTGAAATTCAGTCCTCGAAACTTTTTCTCCTGGTTTCCAGTGAGAAGTTAACAGACACATATTCAAGGAGGCTAGAGTGAAACTCACTGTGTGCATATGTTTGTTAATCTCTCAGTTGTTTAATAGCTTACCTCCAGAAGCATCTAGAACATTCTCTGCAGGATTTGCTGTGAGATGAGATTATTATAAGATTAAGTGCTGGGACAGCAAGTGCCAAAGTCAGTGGAGAGCCTCACTGAGATGTGCATCAGTGTCTCAACAAGTTGTGGCTTGTTCTATTGCAGTATGTACTTGCTTCAGGTCTTTCAGTTCACATCTGAGCCTACTTTGTGATTCAATTTCAAACATATGGTTTTATTCCAGTGCTGTCTAGAAATGTTGGAAATTAGAGCAGTGCATCATTATAGCTCAAGCCTGAGGATATCAGTGGCTTCTCTTGTACAGAGAATATAGAATATATCACCACAGGGTAAGCAGCAGAGTAAACAAATGTGGGGGAAAATTTTTTAAAAAATATTATTTTTCAAAGTGGAAAAGGCTAAGAAAGCTATCTGATTCTGTTTCATGCTGTATGGAGTCAGCAGTAACAGTGTTTGTGCATAATTGATTGTTCAACCTGGATATTTCTTCTAGATGGTCAACAGTTCTCTGTAAAAGGGAAAATAAGATGTCAAAAACTCTTCTGGTCTTGAGAATCTAGTAGATGTACCCCCTTGCAATAAAATGTCTCACATTTTAAAGGTCTCACTTGTAGTTAGGATGTTTGGATGAAACACCTGAAATCCAGATTGCTCGCAGTTCTCATCTATAAAGAAATAGTAATAGGCTGTGGTATGGGAGACTAGGGAAGAACAAATGTATCTTCATTTGTCTCGGAAAAGTGCCCAGTGGACATGGGCTGGTGTTTCATATTATAGCAGAAGTAATTAATTATAGTCTCCAAGATGCATGGAAACCCATGTCTGTTATCTATGAGGCCACGTTTAATATGGGCATTGTTAAAGGCTGTTCAGGAGTTGGTCTTGGAGCAGATGGCAGGATGATATCATCTTAATGTCTTTTCCTGGGTTGTTTTTTTTTTTTTATTGAGGCAAGAATGTTATAAACCAGAATTTCTGGACTACAAATTTACTCTGGCATTTGTCTTTCTGTTGCTTCCAAGAATAATTCCATTTTCTTTGTGGGGTTCTGAGTTATTATGTTTGTATTCTGTATTTTCTGGGGTGAAATTCAAGACACTGATGCTGCTCTTTACTTGCCACACAGAGTAAAAACTCTAAATGTTGATTCTCTCTCTTCCACAGAGAAGAGAGCTTAGCAAGTCCTGCTTCTTCTCCCAGAGGGAAGTAATACCAGACGTGGTGACATCCTGGAATGATCTTATTGTTCTTGCAAGTTACGATAAATATCCAAGAAGCAGCTATTCTTCATGTTTGTTCTCACACATGATCATTGGCAAAGGTGTTGACACTGAGCTGATAAAGCCTGAATCCACTGATCTAACTGCACATGCACCTTGTAACTGTGCTGCATGTGCTTGATGGCTTCTACTCTGCATGTGTGATGTTCTTTGTGGAACTGCTTGTCAGTGCTGAGGATGACTATGAAGCAGCTGCTGTTATCCCTGAGGGGCTGTCAGGAAATCCCAGGCAGTTTGACTCTGCTGACAGAAGGCTTAGGGGTGGCAGGGAAGGGGGAAATGTTACTAAATTTTTGGGTTGACTTAGATACCTTATTTTTATAGAAAATGAAAGGGAGATGGAGATGAGAAACTACATGAATATTGAAGAGGAAAGTGTAAAGGTCCAGGCTAATGAGGCAGTTATCCTAAATGCTGTATTTCCAAGTTAATATCTGAGAAGATGCTGTTGTATTTATTCTTATTCACAAACTGTTGTTTTGATGTTTATAAATGGTAAATAAACATAAATATCATTAAATTGTATGAAATACGGTGGCATCTCTTTGTTTGTGTGCTTTCCAAGCTGCTATACTCAGAAAGAGAAATGCTGATTAAGACTTGAGTCTTTTGGAGTATGTGAAAAGGAAAAAAATTGAAGATGCTGCTTTTTCTGTTATACTAAAGTTTAGGAAGACTAAACAGCAAAAAAAGCTGTATAGAGAAAGATCTGTCTGCTTGGAGAATGCACTTAACACAATTAAAATTAGAAGTGATAAAAGAGTAGCAGCTAAAGTAAGGAAGTTGCTATTTTCTGTCTCTATTTTTGACAGACCCTTATAAAATCTCTTTTTCATTTCTGATGGCAGCTCATTTGAGTATTGTAGAACAGATGTTACAGAGCAGCCCTGGAAATTCTCACTGTAGTGTGTGCTGTTGTAGAAAGAATGAAAGGAAATGAGTCTTATAGAAACTCTAGCTGGAGAGCTGATTGCTCCCAGATGCTTTCTCCTAGCAATTGCTTCTTATAGTATTTGGACACACGAGTTTCAAAAAGGAGGTGGTGATTTGTGTAACTGAGCACTTTGGAAATGGCAGAATGTGGTTGCGTAAACTTGGCATTGAAGCAGGGAGCCTGCTTGGATCTGTGATAAGCCTGAAACTCTGGGGTGTGATGGCAAGAAAAGAATACCAATTGTCAAACCAATTTTGTACAGCATAAAATTTTTGACAAAGCTTGATTAAACTGTTAATGCTACTTAAATGTAGGAGTGCAGAGAAAACCCTATATAAGGTGATACATGTGTAGGTCATGGAGATAATATTTTAGTGGCTAGGATTTTGCTGCTGTTGAGCAGATACGAAAGTTATATTTTACAAAAGTACTTAATTTTTATTAATTGAGTGCCTACACAGCCAGTTAAGTGTTTTATGATGCTTACCCTGCTGTTTTAGGCTGTCTTATCATCATTGGTGTTTGTGAAGAGTGAAAGGCTGTAGGGCTTGTGTGAGGATACTGTGCTGTCCTGAGCCCAAGCATCAGTGCAGCTTAATTCTGTGTAAGAATTATGTGCCTGGTTATAAAACCAAAAAATAAAAGGCATTTGAGAAAAACACACTAGGCTAGGTTTTCTTTGTAAAATGATTCTCAAGTTTAGTCACATCTACAGAGGCATTTAAGTTCCGAACTCCCATCTGGGTAACCAAATTTGCCTTTAAATATGTGGGGAGTTAAAAATCAAATAGATTGTGAAATGTAGCCCTGTTATGCAGGTCATTGTGAGCAATTGTAGTGTTGCCTTTAAGTAAATATGCCTAGAATTCAGCTTATTAAAGGAAATATTTTAATAGAGCTGTCACAAGATAACAAACATCTAGTAAACTTGTAGGCAAGTGAGTGTCTGTTCTTTACATCCTTCCCATCTTGCTATTTTCTTTAAATCCTCCTTCCCTCAGTTTGCATGTTGTTACTGTTACATGGCTCTTACTGTATAGCCTTAATTAAAAAAAACCCCAAACATTCCAGGCTTTTACAGACTATGTAAGGCTACAGAGCAGTAGCGCTTTGATTAAGAAAGGTCTGTCACAAATCTCACAGTCGACAGAGAGATGAAAATAATAAAGTAAGAGGAATTTTATATTATCTGAACTAGAGCAACTGAAAAAGCTACCTTTTACCTGCAGCTGAAGTGGGTAAATAGAATAAGGGAGGAGGTGGCTGGGTGGGATTAACACGAAGCAAATAAGGTTTTCGAAGTTTGCTTGTCTTGTTTGGTTCCTGTGAGAAGATGCTGTTTCTCAGGGAGCAGCAATTAACCTGCCACCAGGGACAGTAAAAGTCACTGCTAGTTGTCTCTTTAGCCCTATGATTCCCAGTGCTAGTCATTATTGTTGGTTTCCTAGCAGATACTCAGAGCACTAAGGAGGATGGCAACAAACTCTGGGTTTAACATGTAGTAAAAGCAACTGAGAGTGGATCTGAGCAAGACAGCAGTGTAAGGGTTCTAGGGAAAGGTGCACAATTATTAAATATGCTATTTCAAGTGGCCAAAATGCTGTACAGTGCTGTGTTCTTTGAAGTCTGCATCAAAACAGTGGCTCTTAATCTTTAGAAGTGCTGTTGCTAAGATTGACTGTGTGGAAGAAATACAATCCTGATGGATTTCAGTTTTTCAAGTGTTCTATGGCATGATACTGGGAATCTGTCACTATTGATACATTCTTTCAGTTCCATCTCTTTGTTTAAATACACTTCAAAGTTTACCCAAATTAATACTGAAATTAAGCAAAGGGAGAACATGCTTGAATGTTCAAAAGCTTTCCCTTCTAAAGAAAGAAAATAAATCTTAAGATAAAAGATTATGGTATAGGTGGGGCTTTAGTAGAGTGAAGTTTACAATTCTAATTTACCTTTCTTCACAGCTAAATATTCCTCCTAGTCTTGTCTTGCCAGTTTACTCCCATGTCTGGGTAGGACACATGGATGATTGTGCCCCTGCTCCCTTTTCCTTCCAAAGGGAAGGGAGATGCCTCCCTCCCTATACCAAGGAAGCTGCTGTGCCAGTGCTTACTGCTCATGCTGTGAGGACTGAGCCTTATCCTCCCCACGCTGCTATTTCTTAGAAAAGCATCAGAATTATGTTTCATAGTAAATGGAACATGCTCATGGGAAATAAAATAAATATATGTGGGATTTTTTTTCTTTTGTGAAACAATTTTCTTTGCAAATAAGGGGTGTTATTCAGTGAGGAGAAAATGAGCTTGTGATTGCGTATGTTCTTGTAGTCTACAAGAAAGACAGTAGCTTTTCCAGTTGTCTTTTTACAGTAAAGAAGTGTTTTAAAATAATGTTTGGATGAAAATGGGATTAAGTCAATCCAAAGAGGTGATGCAGGGTGTCTGCAGAAAGCTGACCTTGCAGTAAAACTAAGGTGATTGGGATATTTAATATATTAATTGCTTCTATAAAAGAAGTTTGGTTTTTTTTGAAGCACAATGGATAAGCTTTGAAACTAGAGGGATGTGGGAATACTCTTAGTTGCAAGATTAATACAGAAAGCCCTTAGGTGTATATGGCCATGCAGCAAAGAAAGTAGCAGAGCTGGTTTGTCAACACCAGAATAATTGTTTATTTTTTTGCTGTTTAATGTTAAGCCTAAATGTAAGAATCTTTCAAGCTCTGAGAAGTGAATGTAGGAATACTGAGCTGACAGTCAAACTAGTCAGAATTCAGCCTTGGAGTCAATAGGTAAACTCTGCCAGTGTCTGACAGAAACTGTCCCCTTTTTATATCTTAATTCTCTGTCCTAACATAGGAGGCTTAAATGATCATCAGGGTGTGCTTAATCATACATTTTTCACAGGATATGATAGAATTGTCTCTTCAAGTCTCCATATTTTTAAAGAAACTCTATCTTGTAGTTTTTTGTTTAGTCAGAGCAAATTGTTTGTGATCCTTGAAGTGAACAAAGATTTAGCAGTTACTTTGTGTATTTCAAGGGTGGTTTTTTTCATATTTATTTAATTAGACGTGCAAATAAATTATCTGATTGGGTTTTTCACTAATACCAGAGAATTTATGTCCATATGCCCTTTCCTAGATAAGATCTGTGTAAACCTGAGTCCTACCAAATTTTGCATCTGCTTAAATTGCTGCAGCAGAAGGTAGATGAGATGTCAATTTTACCGTGATTAGAATCCTGTTGCTCATGTAATTGAATAGAATGTTTCAAAATTTGACTCCCAGTTGGGAGCAGTTGTGAAGCATTTCAGCCCATAAGGGAACTTCAATAAAAACTCTTGACTTCTGAGTCAAGAACATGGGCACATTAGTCCCAGGGAAAATGTTACTGCAATTCTGACATAAACACAGGCAATAGCTTTGGTCTGACGCTGGGTAGTGAAAGTGAGAAAGTGTCTCTTTCCAGGAAGGTTTCTTGAAGTCGTTGAGAATGCCTTCAGCAGTAGTCAGGCAATCTGTGGTGAACCGCAAGGCAGAAACATCAAACCAATTAAGAGCTTACAGAAATAAAGCTGGCATTATTTGGCACATCTAATGTGGAAATACTTTCCTAAAACTATGTGAAATAGCTTGAAGAGAGGTGGGAGGGTTGTATATTTCTTTTTAAATACATCTTTGTTTCCTCTTTGAATTTTTTCTTAGACCTTACTGATGTCATGAAGTCCACTCCAAAATTAAAAGCTGTGAATGGAAAAGCTGAAAGTAGTGATAGTGGAGCAGAATCAGAAGAAGAAGGGCTTCGTGAAGAGGAGGAAAAAGAACTGCAGCTAAATGGGAAGGGTATGGTTTTTGCACTTGGACCATTGTCTCCTCCATGTTACTTGACTATCTAAGTGGCAGAAAATCTGAAAGGATCATGAATGCTGTACTTCTTTAGGAAAATCAGATGCAAATACATGTGGATGTGTGTGTTAAAAAAGCAGGTTTCTCAGTCTGGGTTACAAGATTTAGAACTAGTTCAAACTTGTGAATGATGCCACACAGTTTTTGACTTGACTAGAAAGTTCTGATGATGTGTTAGCTAAAAGTCTATTGTTTTGGCTCTTTGTTGCCAGTGCTGTAAGAGCTGTGGGTGGTTACAGAGGCTTGTAACAGTAGAATTGAAACATCACTTTTTTTCTCTTCAAAGAAAATGAAACAGAACTTTCACAGAGATTTGTTTAGGGGACCTATAAAAGCATTTTGAGAAATATAAGCATGAAGTGAAAACCAAATGAAATTACATATGTAGAATTCTAGGTGTGTTTTTTTCTCCAATGACATCAGGATAATTCATCAGAGACCTACTTTGGATTTGCTTACTTATGTTTTCAATATTTTCTGCTCTTTGTGGAAATTACATTTTATATTTACACTTCTTACAAGAACAGAAATCCCTGCAGTGTGAATGTAAGAGCATTTGTCTATTTTATCGTGCAGATACATTGCATGTATTGACCATCAGAAAGTTAGCCACTTGAAGATGTGTGTTTTGAGCTTATTACATATGTAGCTTTCTGCTTGTGAAGTTTTCTTGTCCTTTTGCAGACTATAAGAATGTGAAACCAGAACCAGCAGCTGCTAAGGATTTGGGAAGTATTGTTACTAATGGCTGTTCCACAGGCAGCCTTACCCCAGATATGCAGAATGGCATCCAGACCAAATCTGCCCTGAATGGCTTGAGCCCAGAGGAGGAAATAAAGGAGGCAGAACCAAGCATAGAAATAGTTAATAGCAGTGTTCACCAAGGTATTGTCTTTGCAAGACTATGTTTTTATTTGCATGTGTTTTTTGTGGAAATTTTTTCTTGAAAGCTTAATCCTGGGATTCAGAGGCAATCAGTGCTGGCTTTCTGTTGTAGAAACCTGAGCAAAGAATACCCAAAAAAATCATATTTAATATTAGTTTAAAGTAAGGCTTTCTTTTAGCATCTCCTACAGAAAGAGAGATGAATTTAGAGTCAGAGAGGCCCAAACCCAAAGAAATACAATTGTTTTATTTAAAAATTATTATGCTGCCTAAGCAAATACTATTTGTATGAAAGCTTATTCATCACTAATGTCTTATTTGTTGTTCCCTTATTTGTTGTTACTGAACATATAAATGCCAGTTTGTTGAAACTGGTATCTAAACATATAATTTTAAAACTAAGAGAAAACTTTAGGTAGAACTGTATTATTCTGAGCTTAGGAAGGAGTGTGACATGACCAAGGTAAAATCAAAATTATCAGCTTAAAATGCAAAAATGACAAATGAAATATAGTTGTTCCTTTAGCACAAGTTTTGTATAATTCCTGTATTACTGTAACCTCTTTATTCAGAATCTAAGTGACAGTTGTGGATAAAAGAGGCATGAGTGGAGACTCACCTAGACATTTTAACTCATTACTTTACTCTTTGCTAGGACTGGTTCACTTTTACAAAGCCTTTTTCTGTTTGTGTCTCCTTTCCATGCAGGTGCAAATGAAGAGAATACTGAAGAGTTCTCAGCAACTCAGCACTTAACCAGTGACTCAGACAGTGAAGTTTACTGTGACTCTATGGAGCAACTTGGATTAGAAGAGGTGCAAGCTTAGTATTCTAAGTGTATTTTGAAACTAGTTTGCTTATTCTGAAATAGGTGCCTATGTGTAAGGTGAACCTGGCCACACAGCAGTGACAGAAGTAACTCTTGCATACCTTTCTCCTATTGGGACTATTGTTTTTTGTTCTTTTTGTTGCCAGTCCTTTACAACTTGGTTACTACTGATCTGAAAACCTTGAAATTTTTACCCCAGGTGAATTTATGTGAGGAGAAGGTGCAAAACTAACATTACAAAGAAGCAGCTGTCAAAACCAAAGAAACTAAGTGCTCTGTCCGTGGATGAATTCGGGGTCTTGTGGAGATCAGAATCCCACTCGTTCTAAGAAGCAGGGAGTGCCTTTGTAATAATGCCCTTTTTGTGGCCTCTTTTTCCAGCCTGATTAATTCTGCATTTGTTTCTTTGAAAAAATAAAGAGTAAGCCTTAGCAGGTGGCCTGTAGGCCAGTGCCTGAAAGTGGCCTGTGTGTGAAGAAGCAGGAGATGATGATTTTTGGCTTCTTATGTATTCTCATCAGCTGCAGTGATCATCTCTGACTTTTGTATGAAATGTGGGCACCAACTGTGCTGGCTTAGCTTTGACTGAATTTTGTGCTCCTGCTCATTGTAGTAACCATAGTCATAGCTGCTTTACTGGCTTGGATCTCCTTCAGAAATCCAGTTTAGGTGTGGACTTTGAATGATACATGTGATCAGAAAAACTAGTAAGCACTCTGATATTGCACCATTCTCTCGTGCAGGTGCTTTCTTGTGGATCTAGATAATTCCTTCTGTCAAATCAAAATTGTGCTCAGTAACAAAGCATGTTGGGAAAGGTGATTTGATAGTAGTGCTGCAAGCTGTCTTACCTAGGTGATTTCTCAATCATCTTGTGTATTGTTGGAGCTTGTTTTGAGATTCTTTAATTGGAGTGGGTGGGTAATTTGTCAGAATTTCACAACCTGCATGAGAGTAGTTCAAGTTCTGAAGAAAATATCAAATGTTCAGATACATGTAAACCAGTGTACGAGTAGAACTACAGATGGATCCATTCCCACTGGAAGAGATTAATTCAAAGAATGAAATACAACTTTTTATTGGAAAAGATGTAGCAAACTCTATTCAGTTCTGATGACACAGGTTTATGAAATTGAACAGCTTTTTGGCAGCAGTTTCCATTTCTTTGTCCCTCCTTCCAGTTTTTTTGTCTTTTTCATGGAGCTATTTTTCTGCTATTTTTCAGCTAGCTAAGGTCCCCAGTCTCCTTGTGCAAATGCTTGTCCTCTAACTGATATAAGGTTTGGCTGAAAAATTGATAGAGCACTGTGACTTGCTTTTGTTTGGTGAGAGGTACAGGGTGCAGCTGAGCTGTTTGGAACAGGTTGATAATAAACAACGTGACTGCTTTACTGTGAGTAAATGCTGCCTACTCAAGGTTGCTACCAGCATGTGACTTTTGAGAGCGTGGCTCACAAATTCACTGTTGTAATGCCACAGTTAGGGTGCTGCTAGGAAGCAAGACCAGTTTCATGAGGGAAAACTGAACATTTTCAGATCTTAATGTTTTATTTCTTAGATTATTGAGTATTACTGTACATTGTAAACATCTGGAGCAATTACAAGTGGTATTGGTATTTTGAGAATATTTGCCTCAAATGCTTTTTCTATCTGAAAAGGATATTTGGACAGTAGTGAACACATTCTACAGGAAAACAACCTCTCCTGGTAATACTTAATTCTGGGCAAGCTATTTTCTTAAAGTGAATTTAGAGATGATGGTTTTTTCATTTTTATTGGTTATTTGTCACATTTTGCAGAATTTAATTACTTGCTAATGTTATTTTCTAGCCCTTGGAGATCATCACATCAACTAAAGAATCTTTAAAGCATTCATCCCATTTCTTGGATGTAGATCACAGTCTTCCATTAGAAAATACGGATTTTCCAAGGAACACCTGCATAACTTACAGGAATCTCCAGCCTGGAAATACTGTAGAGGGAGCAGCTCAAGAACAAGGTGAAGTCAAGTGTGGAGGAGAAGATGGCAAAGCTGGTAATGGGGGGCCTCACAAGGAGAAGAAAGGTGGAGAAAAGGCAGATTTCTACAACGTCAGAAGAAGCAGAGGTACTGTGTGTGCTGCTTTTGTTTTCCCCACTCTCCTGACTGCCTTAAGTTACTGATGCCTGAGAAGTCCTTGTCCACATTACCCAGTAGGATAGTCATGCCATATAACGCTTCTGTTCTTCACAATCAAAACAGATAACAGAATCCTGATTTCAGTGAGTTGCAATCACTGTCTTCAGAGTATGTATTTAATTTATATGAAGTATTGCAAAAGGATTTTCTTGTGCCATGGAGGTCTTATATAAACATACTGACTTCTGTTTTGGCTGATCTTAAAATACAGCTGCAGTTTAGGGTACTTGTCTTTTTGGAAATGTAGTCCTCAAAACTTGAAGAGTTTCCTTACAAGTTACATACTTACTTTTAAAAGCATGAGTGACTTATTTGAAAACATAGAACATCTTGAAAAGATATCAGTGATGATTTCTATACAATTGGAGTGTTAGCCACACCTCTGACTGCTTCTGATGACATCTGTTATGATTCTTAAAACTTAGTGATTCTTAATCACGTTAGTCCAGATGTTCACTTTATGTTGCACCTCTGCTCTTTTTTAATTACATAATACTTCCAATACCCCTCATATTCTAATGGCGTGATCTGCAAAGGGTAAATTTTAATTTCCCTGTACTAAAAAAAAGTCTATATATATTGGCATCATGCAAAAAGATAAGCTATATGTGCTCAGATGTTGCCATCACCTCCCAGTGCTTCTGAGCTGTCTGCATGCATGTAGTTAGGAAGGGAAAAAACTGAACAGATAAAATCAATTATTTTCAAGAGAGCTGGTAGGCCAGTCAGTGTTTCATGTGCCTTCTCTTTCTCTCTCAACAAAGGGCACAGACTTCAGCCCCTGGGAGATGGTGCCCAGGGTGGACAGATGGGCAGTGGTGGGGACGGAGAGCGCTGGGGATCAGACAGAGGGCCCCGGGGCAGCCTCAATGAGCAGATAGCCGTGGTGCTCATGCGGTTGCAGGAAGACATGCAGAATGTCCTTCAGAGGCTGCATATGCTGGAGGAGGCTACAGCATCACAGGTATTATTCACTGAACTGATCTGATTACTTTTTTTCAAATTTCTTTGGATGTTTTTATGCTTTTTCAGATTAAAATAACAGTGTTTTCTTAAGCTGTAAAGATGTTCCAGGCATACTCTGTTGTTTACTCCAATGTAAAGTTGCTTGTTGGCACCTGCTCTCAGGAATGCAATTCAGGACTCTGGTACATGTGTGAAAAACATGTTTGACTTTAAAATTAACCATGTTATTTTACTGGGTTATGATCAGACTTCCCCATCATTATTGAAGCCTATTACACAGTTACTATTCCATAGTTTACATTAGTAGAAAATGACCCCAGGTAATTTCTTCATTAAAGTATTTTCTAAGGAAGTGAGAAATTATCTAGATCTTACAGACTGGTAAGTGTTCGCAGGCAGAACTTTGGATTCCATCTTTCATTTAGCAGAATATACAAGATAGGCAGAAAGAATCTTGAGCAAGGGGAAATCCAATATATTATAGATAATAGAATGTGCTGTGAATATAGTTCAGCGAGGAACTTGAAAAGGTTTGGCTTTGAGTCTCTGATGTATTTTGATCTATTTGAGTATGAGAGAACTATGCGAGTAGTGTCCTATGGGATGCACATACTCCAAATCTAAAGCCACTGTGGAAAAGGATTTATTAAAACCATAATTTCACTCTGTCACAGTTCAAAAAATCTAATGTTTGGGTACAGATTTATTTAATATATAAAGAAATAGTAAAAGATTCTTCCCCAGCAATTCCAGCTGTACTTGTTGCCCTTACCTGAAAGGAAGCAGAAGGTTCTGTTTCATGCTTATATAAATTAAGAAAGAGAAAAAGTGGAGAATATTTTAATTGCCATTTTCTTTGTTTATACTCACCAGCTTTTGTTTGTATTTAAAGGCAAAATCTGCAACACTACAGTCAAGTTATCAACCTGACTCTAAAAAGGTAAGATACTTTTATTTTCCATTTATAAAAGCCAGTGTAAAATGGTGAAAATGCTGAAAAAAGTATATCAAGCTCTTATTGTGTGCTTTTTGTATAATCTCTGTCTTTAGAAGTTATTTTAAAGATTTTTTTTTTCCTGGTCTCAATAGTATTTTCTTCTTGGGCTATTCAATATGATCACATGGGTTGCTGCTGATTTTTTTTTTTTTTTTCTGTTTTTTTTAGAAGCCATCCTGGTGGCCCTTTGAAATTTCTCCTGGCATTTTAGCTTTTGCAATTGTATGGCCATTTGTTGCCCAGTGGCTGGTACACGTGTATCTTCAAAGAAAGCGAAGGTAAATTCCTGCATTGAGTAGGGGGTATAAAGTGCATTTCATCTGCTTAAACCAATAGGTGGTTTATCATGTTATTTAGACAACACATAAAATACTGCCTTCATGCACAGGTACACTCTTGATAAGGCTCTGATAAGGTATTCCAAACTTGAGGTCAGTGTCAAGGAGCCTGATAATAATTGCTTTGATAAATGTCATTCTGAACAGAATGCACTTCTTGTAAATCTTATTTGATCCATCTCTTCCGCCCTCCGTAGCACCCTTGTTTGACTCACAGGTTCACTCGGAAATCAGTTTTTAGAAAAACTTTTTCCAGCCATTTTTCTAATATATTGTTCAAATGATTCAGAGTTAATATGAGTAAACAGATGCTTATTAGTTTGGATTTGTCTAGCTTCAGCTTCCCAATGGATTTTCCTAGATCTTTATCTACTTGACAAAGAGCCCGTGATGTGTTTTCCATGTGTAATTTATTGCTATCACCAGGTCATCTCTTAATCTCTTGCTTAAATAAAACAGATGAAGCAACTGGATTTCATTCTAAAGTTTCCCAGTCATGGAATAGTTCTGATGTCACTTTTCCAAATCCTCCATGGTTCATCAACAGTGTTTTTCAGTTCTGGATACCAGGATTTGTCTCCTGATAGTATTGTCAGTATCTTTGAGAGATGCTGAGAGTCCCTGTTTTCTTTACCAATTCATGGATTGTGTGAGACAAGATGAGAACAGAAACAACAAAAACAAAGTTCCATGTTCTCCAGTTTTCCACTTTTCTAAAGGAATTTCCCCTTAGCCAGAAATTAAGGACTATCTGTATCACCTTCCCACCCAGAGTTCCATCTCCTTTAGTGATGGGTTGGAAGTTGATCAAGTATCTCAGATTGAAAATGGAATTGCAAAACAAGAATCCTTCTGTTGTCCCACTGCCAGTTTCAGTGTGTGCTCTTTCAAGGTGTGTCAGCTTTCAGGCAGCAGCCCTGCACAGCACACAAACTGAGCAATAGACCTCTGGTTTTAAGATACATTAAGTGTCCTGGAGCAGAAACCAGGACTCTGCTACTGTGTGAGGTTTCCTCCTTGTGAAGCCATGGAACCATGACTCGGGAATGGCTTTACCCAGTGGAGAAAGTTCTATGGACCTGGTGGAGAAAAGGGCTTCTGTAGCCAACAGCTTGTCCCTGGGAAGGGTTACTCAGTGCAGCACCATGAGGCATTCTGGCTGCTTTATGTCTTCTTCTGAGCCTCTTCTCTCTCATTCCTTTATAGGAAACTTCATGCTCAAAATCTGTATGATAATGTTGGAGATTTCACATAAAAAAACTTAAAAGCCCGAGTCCTCAGAGCTCTAAAACCAGATCACAGAAATAATTTTTAATAATTATGAGTTGTTTAGATTCAGCTCATGATTTTACAACATACTGACTGCACCTTTTCTGGAGATACTGGAAAACCAGCTCCTATGTGTAGCTCTGCCAGAGCCAGCAAACCACAGACTTGAGGTGCTCTGGGATTCATCTGTGGGATTTCATTTGCAGTTCAGAACCCCTAGGGATAGTTTGTCCTCCTCAGTGCAATTTCTGCCCATTCATTAGACTTGCAGATTGTTTTATAAGTACCCAGGTATCATGAAGGAGGGCTCTGTATCAATGGACTGGAAATCATACTTGTGTAACCTGAGTTGATTTGTTTAGTGAACTGACACATCATTTCACATGCAAAAGTAAATAAACTAATTTGTTTCGTTTCTCTTCCAGAAAACTCAACTGAGAATTCATGACTTTGCTTAAAGACTGCTAGAAGATGGCCCTGCAAAATGAAGGAATTCTGAATTCTCATAGAATCTCAGGATCTGGGATAATGTTCCTTCTCTTATAGTAATACTTTGTACTACCTTTGAGCTCAACATTTAAGGACTAACATTATTGAAACTTGAATGATTCACAGCTCCTAGGTTACAAATAAAATAAATTTGGTAATTCCATCCTCAAATGAACATGAGCCCATATGAACTTTAATAATTTCAAAACGTGCTTGTGGGTGGGCCTTCAGTTAATTACCAGTCTTGGTGATGTCAGATGATGAAGAGCGAAAATCTGTAAAACCATCACTTTAATAGAGAAAGAATTGTACGGTCCCAACATCCCTGCCTAGTTTTCTACAGGGTTATGCATTATCAGGTGAAAGCACTAATAAACTATGAATTCAATGCATTGTAAGCTGTTGGGAAAATACAATCTAGATCTAAGGAATTCAGCTGGTTGTTTTTGCTGCTAAACCTGTCTGTGTAAGTTAGTCTGACACGAAGCTGAATCCTTCACTTTAAGACTGTAAAAGGGGTTTGGAATTGAGAGATGTCTGGTGAGTTAGAGCCATGAAAAATGGAGATACTGTCAAACAGAAGTTTGGAATCAGTGCGTGGTACAAGAGGCTGGGCCTTGTATTTAAGGTAGATAATTGTATTTGTGTTGACAACAGCTTTTCACTGAAATACATAGTTTAGGCACAAGGTGCTTTAAAGTGAAATGAAAGCTGGCTCCAAAAGTATAGCTCTAGGATTTTAAAAAGCTTGGTGCACTATAAGTTTCTTGTTGTCAGTTTACATCAAATTAAAATAAGACTTAATCTAGCCCTAATCAGTTGTGGACTTTTTTGCCCAACTCACTTAAGGAAAAATTCAGTTCTGTTATTTCTTCCTCTTGCCCTTCCGCTACTCAAAACTTTTCATCTGATTTTTGTGCTGATTCTTTTCTTCCCCCCACAATACTATTTATTAATCAGTATTCAGATAGACTTTTGCAGCCTTGTGAAGTTTGCTTGATTAAAGCATGCTTTACACTTAATTTAAAAATAATATACAAGTTATCTAAATCTCTGGAAAATGAAAATGCACTAAACAGATTTGACAGAAAAGCCAAGATATTCATTTGCTGTTTAAAAAATTGTCATAACCTGCATTTAAAATCTGAATCTTCAGAAATTTAATAATAATATAGATGCTCTTTCATTCATCCCCTAGCCTACATATTACAAATAATTTTTGAGCAAGTCAGTTGTTGCCCTTCCTGAAAAAAATTTGTAATTTGGAAAACATTTTTCATACAAGCTATACGTTATAAAACGTAATCACAGTTGGCAATTAGTTAAGAGCATTTTTTAAAGTTACTTTTCCCCTTTTCTCAGCTGAATTGAGAAATAAAACTATGAAAACTTTGAAGACTGCTCTAGCACTTACAGTTTTGGTATGAGGTGTTGTGAAAACTCAGGTTTGAACAGAGTTTATGCTGGAAGGGAAGTTCTGCTGTGCCCTGAAGCCATTGTGCCTGTAGCTTGAAGCAACTTGAGTGCTTGACTTCTTCTCATAAAGGCTAGAAATGATTATAGAGGCAGGATGCTCTAGCTTGAGAGTCACTTTAAAAACAGACCATGTCCTGAAGCAGCATTGCTTCTGCCAGGACACCCTGGGTTGCCTCCTCCCCACTTCATAACCATGTTAGTTGCAGGTGTCCCATTTAGAGAAAGGGTAAAGACATTCTTAAAAGGTACATAACTGTTAACTTCCCACTGAAAATAATGTAGGCTTGTGCCATCCTTGTTATTTATTAATGTTTCAATAAATAAATCCCTTAATATTTTGTATTTTATCTTGAACTTTCTTAATGTTTGTTAAATGCTGTACAGCAGATGCTTTGCCTTATGAAGTCACAGTCTCAATCCTAAAGTTTGTGATACAGAACATCACTTTTATAGTCATTCAGCTGCTAGGGGGTATCTCAAACTCACTCTAGTTTATATAAATATAATTTTCTAGTTGCTGCTATTCCATCTTAAAGCTAAGGACAAACTATTTATTTCTAGAACTGTGCCAGATACAGAGATACACAGATACACACTCAAAGTGGCATAAGCAGATCACTGATCCTCAGAGCTGGCAGTGAGAACAGCTCTGCATTGCACTGGACACATCTCAACCCAGCTCCAAACTGCACTTTTTAAGTGACCATCCAGCTGCTTTCCTGCAGTGAATCAAATCTCATCCATAAAACATAGGAGAGCTCTAGCTGAAACCTGATGAAAGACATTCCACCCAGTAATAAGTGTTCAGCTGGGGAGGCCAGAACAGAGACAAGTATAAATGAGGAGAGGAGATAATCTGTCCTCTGTCTCTCCAACATGCAGATGGAACTGCTGCCTTTAACACTTTCCAGTTACCAGAGAGGAGAAGAGTTCCAGAAGTTACAGACCTCAGTTAGGCCCAATAGGCCACTTAATGACATCCCCCCCCAAAAGAGCAGAGAAAAGAATGAATAGTTTAGGAAAAAGTGGATAATGAAATAATAAAGCAAAAAGGAAAAAGATAAAAAAGGTATACAATATATACAAAACTGTATCAAGCTCCCAGGATGACAATCAAGTCCCCAGCAGGCACAGGAAAGGTGCAAGACTGGGGTCAGTTCAATGAGGAGCTGGATGCTAGATGGGGAGTCAGGAGTGCTCAGATCTGGATCAAAGACATGAACAGACTTTCCTACACACTGGCCATCAAAAAAAGTGCTGTCACACTGATCCCTCAGCTTTTCTACTGAGCACTGGACAGATGGGATAGAAAACTTCTGTCAATTTTGGGTCACCTGCCCTGCCTGCTCCTCCTTGCTGGTGGGACCCCTCTATGTCTTTCCAGCCCCAGGTGGGGCAAATGCCAAAGCTGATAAAGCCACAGTGATAAGTAAGAGCCACCTCAAACCAATACAATATTTAAGGACTTACTTCTCCTGCCACTAAATACACAAATGTAGCCTGCAGGAAATTCTGGAGGAAGATTATGAACTGAAGGGCACACACACCTTAATCAGGTGTTCCCTTACTTAGAATCACTGCCTTGTGTAAAAATCCTCCTGCTCTTCCCCTCAGGGTCAAAAGTAAAAGACAGCTTCAAAGGCAATAAAATGCAGCAGCAAACAACAGCAGAACTGCAGAATTTTATTTTATATATTTACATGTGCGTGGAAAGGTGGGTTTTATAGTGTAGTAGAGAAAAAACAAACATACTGCAAGAGTAACCATAGGTGAAACCCGATTGTGTTGAAACTGGAACTCAATAGCTCAAGAACAGCCTGCAGCTGTAATGGTCAGCCCAGAAACAAGTTCAAGAGTAACATGGCCACAACTGCCGCTTCTGTATAAACACAACTGGACAGAAACATGCTAAAAACTGTGAGAGCAGATAACCTACAAACTCTTTAGCTTCAGGTTAGGTGTAATATTTTGGTGTACTATCATCTCTAGCTCTATATACTCTAGCTTCAGGTAATCTAAGACTTATGCAATGCTCATTGCAGTTGGTCAAGAAAAAGTTCAGACTAAAGCTTACTTGATCATTACAGCAGATTCAGAGTTATTTCAAGGGGTTAAAGGTTATATCTTTACCATGTCCTGCCATTGTAACTATTTTTCTGTCTTGAAGAGACAGGTTGTAACCATTAAGGACTAAGAGCTGCAGTTTACATTATTTTCTAATATATCTTTAGAGGATTTTCCTCAGCATGTTTTATTCTTGTAAGACTAATTTCCTATGCTAGATTACTGAAAGTGAAAGAATAAAATCTATAAAGCACCAGTGATTACTTAAGGTATTCTTCATCCCCCATTATATGTCATCTAACTATATGCAACAAAATGCTGAAGAACTTATGTTCAAAGAATGTTACCTATGGGCACTGTTTAACTATTACATTATGTTGCTTACACCTTTCATCTAACACAAATTTCAGTAAGATTCAACAATCTGTAAGTTCTCTGTAACTGAAGTCCTTAGCAAAGGCATCACTGTTTTCCAACTTGCCAAGGTTCTGTTTCAGTAGATTTGGAGTTAACACACCTAGAAGTAGGACTTGTCACTCAAGAGCTGTTAAGAATTGCTCTCTTCAACCCTCTAGGAAAACTTACTTTTTCTCCACCATTCCCATTCCTTTCCCAGTTACCTAAGAGGATAGCAGGAAGCCCAGGAGATACCCAGAATTATATCAATTAATCTTATCTTCCAGGAAGCAAAGCAGTGAAGGGACATCTCACTCCCCTTGCAATAGGGGTCAGTTCATGAGTCTCAAGGCCACTTGGCAAACACCACTAATGAAATGCTTGGCTGGCCACTGGCTGCTACAAGTCATCTTCAAGAAGTACAAACCTGAAAACTATTAAAATCTTCACTAAATCAGCTGAGAGAGCTATCTGTGCAAAAAAAATCTTCAAGATAATTACCTACAAATAAACCTCTAGAACCAAGTAGATGCAAGCTTTCTGTGGCGTTTGAAATTAGATTTAAACGTACTTCCCTCTAATTGGGATTTTTAATACTGAATATATGCTTGTGACTGAAGTTCTAGTAAAAATTAAGATCAGGTTGTGAGTTTAAATAATAGTCTGCTAATTTGCAATGTATTATATTCTTTAATTATAGCAGCTTCATTATGAATAATACTTCACATGTTAGCTAACACTCATTTTCTTCTATCATCTGACACGAAAGAGCACAAAGAAATATTCAACAATTCCTATTTTAAAAAGTAATTACTAAAATTACTGTACACTGTGTAGTCCATCTTCCTGCAGTGTAAGTGGTTACAATGTGACAGTTCCAAACAGACTTGACCCAATCAAGTGTCCTCAGAGAAAAGGACAAGCAAGGAAACCCTGCCCTATTTGTCTAGAAATAACAGCCAGAGGAGCAGCTGCATCCAGATGAGTCACTTTCAACAAAACCATTTGTTGGTCTTATCCCAAGAAAGGCTGGAGACAGACATCTCAAAGCTGCATTGAGATCTGTTTTCCACCTTGAATAAAAACATCAGTTTTCATAGAGGCTGTATATTCAGACCTGACAGAAAGTACCATTCCAAACAAGACTGGACATTACACCAAACCACTAACAGGTAAGTTATAATTAGATACAAGTAGCCCATTTTTGTCCTTTCCTTATTGCAATTAACGGGGAAATAACTTCATCCATGCTGACTATTCATTCCTATTTAAAAAAGCCCCATCACTGCCAAGCATTATCAGCTCCAAGAAATACAAGGCTCTGGCTTCTTAGTAAGGTGCATTAAGTGAGAGAAGTGTCATGAAGGCACTTGACACCAGCAAAGTTTCACACAGTAGTTTCACTTTAGAATAAAGTATTCAGTAATAAAAAAGCCAGGCTGATAACTTAAAATACACTCTCAATTTGGAAAGGAAGATTAGTTAAGACCAAACTAATGCTGTTGAGCAACCTGTAAATGTGCAAACATGGAAAAGTTCACTTATCTTGATGCTATAAGCTAAATCCAGATACAGTCAGGTGCTGAGCATTATTCCTCGCTTCAAAGTAAGAGGTATCAGTTTCATCATCTGGCTGAGGTATAAATGGCATGGTTTGGTTGTGCAGATTATCCCAGTCCACACCTTGAAAGAGGGGGTGATTCTTCAGTTCTGAAAGAGAAGTTCATACAAGAATTGTAAACCTCCTTTTGTCCACGTCCCATAGTCACTTTGTTCCCTTGACACACACCTGCCAGTAAATACGCACTTTTCTGCTGTTTTGAAAATTCATAGAAGCACAAACTGCAGTTGGCTTTCGATTATCCCCAACTTCAGTAGGATCAAACTCTTGTGACAACTAAGTGTCTTTCCCCAGCTGGAGAATTGTCTTCAGCTGAAAAGGTGAGCAAACTTCCATGTCTTTTCCAAAGAAACATCAATGTGCACTACAGCTGGCAGTCAGCTTCTGCCCTCCCCCATAAAAAGGGGGGAAAGACAACCCCAAAAATTTGTATACCCTTGTTTTCTTTTCAAGTGCTGCCTTAAAACTTGTCTTTGCTGGAAAGACTGAGCTCCTAGAAGCACAGCACTAGGGTATAGCATCATAGATTTCTCGGTCTGGCTTCACCAGTAGAGAGGGAAAACATTTGCATTGGGGAGAAAGTGACAGACTATGAAGGAAACTCCATTAAAATGAGGAAAAGTATCATCCTGAAAGCTACTCGCCCAATTTCACTTCAGCATCTCTAAGTTGGCTAGAGATACCAGATATAAAGGTACTAACAAAAACATTTCAGAGAGCTTCAAACTGGATGAAACCTTTACATCTAATTTAAATTCATATGCAGAGCAGTGAATTAGATTTCACCCTAACATCCAGGAATAAAGATAGCTACTTAATTTGAACTTTTTTTTTTTTTAAACATAAGGCCTTTGAGACAAAGAGACAGACTGCCCCGTTGACATTGTGATTTTAACTTGTAAATGTGCAGCCTCTCTACTTTGATCTGGCCTGCTTCAGCCTTGGTCTCTTCACAAGTAAAAACTAACATTACTTCCTTTCCCCTAAAAATCTACCAATTTCTTAGGCAGTTTTCACACAAGATTTTTTTTTCCCCCAAAACATCTCACTCTAAATTTAAAAAACTGATAAGAAAAAGGAAGCTTAGAGTCACTGTTACAATAGCAAATGTTTAAAGTCTTTCTATATTGGAAAAAGAATAGACTTCATCTAGTATATACTATTTCCATGTCCCCCTATACATTCAGTAAAGGCAGGCTGATTTCTATGGTAAAGCTCTTTTGAGATAACTTTTCTAGGAGGCCTCTCATCTAGGTTCCTAAAATCAGTTAGGTCAAAAAGCCCCAAATAGGTGAATGGACTTTGGAATGTCAGATGTCAAACATTAAACTCCCGTAGCAAAGATGCAACAAAACAAAACAAAGGGTCAATCACTAAAAAAACATTCCACTCCAAAATATTTCCTTATTTAAAAGGACAAAAGCCCAAAAGAAAAAAAGAAAATACTATAACTTAAGTATTTAGGCACTATACATGGAACCTAAACAAGCAATACAGTTTATTAGCCTAAGTTTCAGGAGGAGGATATCACCTTGAAAATCTTAATTTGTTACAAAGAGAAGAATTTCAATACTAACCCTTGAGTCCAGCTCTCTTAGTGCTATCAATTGTTAGAAGAATATCTATTGCATTTTGGGCATTATCAGACAATTTTTCTTCACCCTCAGGCCAGGGAATATCTACAGAAAAAAGATGCAGATGAGTCAGTAACTCAAACCATAAAACAGGAGTGGGAAAGGCAAACTGCCTGATTATTGAAACAGATTACCTCGTGTCAAAATATTTTGGAAGACTTGTGCTGGTGTTTCATCATTGAAAGGTGGAATTCCAGTCAGAAACTCAAACAGACAAACTCCAAGGGCCCACCAATCTACAGCAGAACCTGATAAGGAAATCCAGATCATTACACTAATACAAACATTTACAGATATTTTCAAAGATTAGCCAGGGCAGAAGTTAAGGAGTGTTTAAATCCTGCAAAATTTCTTGGAAGTGAAGGAATAGATGAAATAAGTTGTGCTTAATCATGCGGGGATTAAAAATATATTTATTATTAAAGCCAGCCTACTCCTCAGTACATTTTAAGTAATACCAGAGTAAAAAAACCAAGGGAGCTCTTATGAACAATCTACTTATTAACGTGCATCAGAGAATCCAGGTGCTGACTTATCCAAGAGATTCAGGGATAACAACTGCTCCAGAGCCTAGATGAATGCTCCATAGTTGTAATCTATATCTCTCATCATTCTTTGAGAAACCAAAAAATTCAAGAGGTATTGAACTTGGTCTTAAGTTATCAAAATTTAGGTTAAAATACTGAAAGGCCACCTGCAGAAGTGAGCCAGCACAGAAGCAGGTGTAATTACTTTCCATTGCACTGAAATGGATGAGGGCAATGCATAATTACTACATCTCTTTCCTTTGTTATTAGATAATTTTTAGTTTTCCTTGTTCCGGTGGAGTTTATTTTGCCAGACCCATCTTGTTAACCCCGTTCAAGCAGGCAAAGCAATCCCAGACACCACTGCACGCATTCAGAGCTTTCTGCATCTTTAAGCCATGCTGCTCCACTGTATAAAAAAGATGCCACATTTGCTAAAAAAACCCCAAATTTTAAATAAGGGTAATTCTTGGCTTTTTAGCATATAGCAAAAAATGCTTCCAAGTTAAGAAAAAAAATAATCGCAGCATTTTCAAGAGGACTATTGACCAAGTTTGCTAGTTAAACATTTCAATATTCAGCACTTCTAATCTAATTTCTGTTAAACATCACTGAAGGTACATAAGAGCAACCCACCAAGCTAAGCATATCACAGCAGTGAGATCAAATCCACTGTCAGAGGCATTTGGATGTTCAGCTAAAATACTATCAGCTTCAGTCAAAGTCTAATAAGATCACAGCTCTAGAGAATGTAGTAACACAAGTTTCAGTAGCAATTTTTCCTCACAAATAGCTTACCTAAGGATTAGGTTAACTTTATTATACTGCTACTAAATCACATCTAGCAGTATTGGAAGAAAAACCGAAATACCTTGTCTTGGACATCTGAGCTTCCACCACCGATACACAAAGTGAAAGGAAGCAACAATAAAAAGTTATCTTTGGTTTATTTTCCATTAGATGGTGTCTTTAGGAAGGGTGACTTATTAGTTCAAGCACAGAATTAGATACATGGGTGACTTCCAATAGCCTAGTGATGGCAACACCAATTTTTACACATCTTTTGTGGAAGCATCATTCACTGTGTGGAGTGCATATTAGACATCTTTCTGTACAGAAAGATTGTTCACACAAGCAATTTTCTTTGCAAATGCGATCTAGTTATACTTTGACTGTTTGCAATTATGCTGAACACTTCATTTCTGCACAGAATATAGCAAACTCACCAGAGATCACAGTCCCTGCACATGAAAACACAACGAAGCAAGAACATTACAATTATTGCAAAAACTCCTAATACATATAAACATCATGCATTTTTTCTTTAAAGTAGTAACTCAATATAAAAGACAAAAACATTAAATCTAAGTTAGAAATAAAAATAAAACAGTTCTAAAAATAATTCTAGTTTAGGATTACAATGGCATTTACAAGCCAGTTAACAAAAGAACTATGTAAGGGAAAGCTTGAAATTCTAAAGACAGAAAATTCTGGGTTCACTGAAGGTAATGCGAGATTGGACATTTCTTGACAAACCCCAGGCTCTTTGCAAGTAATCACTGAAGTCACTAACTGAACAACTGTTACCTTTCAGTTATTTTACAAATTCCACAGTTGGTTTCTTACCATGAGGCTTTGTCAAAAGCAGCTCAGGTGCCAGGTAGTCTGGGGTTCCTAGGATGCGTTCACCTTCTACTGGGGCAGCTCCTCTTCTTACACTCTTAGGAGTCCTATATGGTGTGCCAGCATCTCCTTGATGAGGCGTCTTAAAAGATAAGACAAGGATTTCAGATGTCAGAGAAAACCAGCAGAGATATTTAAGGTCAAGTCACAAAATACTCATTGCTGAAAAAGTACGTGTGAAGCATGCTTCCTTTATCTCAACCATCTCACACCTTTAAAGTTAATTCATGTCTACTTTCTAATACACTTTTCTAAGTTCTTCCTTCAGTGTCAAATTAAAAAATATCTTCAAAAACCCAACGCAATGAAACTCCTCTTTCAAATTCAAAACCTACAAAATAGTGTCAAAATACCTCTCAATTTTAGCAGCGAGGTCTTGATCAATGAAAAAAGCATATATGCCAATTACCAGTAAAATATAACAAATCAGCTAGAATTTTCTCACATAGTGCATACCAGATGCATTAAAAATGTATTCATTTGGCCAATTGTTTAACTTGTATCCTATGAGCTGGATAATGCTCAAGTTAGAGATTGCTGACAGCTACACAAATGTTCCAAAAATAATTTGTGACATTTGAAGATACAGCATGCAGGCTTAGAAAAAGATCAATAAATTCTCACAATCAAAGGCTAACTGAAATGAAAAAATTTTTGTTATGATCAGGAGATACTGATACGTTATCTTGCAGAGGCCCTTAACTCCTGTATTTGTTGTGTAATTTTGTTTCCAATTTCATATTCAGTACAGCAGTTTACCATACGGCTACAGAGACCACTATTAAAATAAAGTGTATCAGGTGGAAATGATAAGAGTTCAAAAAGAATCATGGAAGTATATGAAAAAGGTATTCTATTCAAATCTAAGTTACAGGAACAGATAATGCCATCAGTCTTGGATTTCTTGGGAGATCAAGTATACACTACTCTGCTTTTCAGCTAGATGCAAGCTAAGTTTCATAGTCAATTAAGACTTTATGGAGATGAAACAAACTAACAGTTCACACAGACTCAAAAAAAATGCTTTCCTAAAAATTTGTAAAGCCATGCGAAAACAAAACAGGACACACTCACTGAGAAGTATAGGTGCACTTCTCCCACATCAGAAGTGTAATTTACTTCAGGACAATACGATTTTTTTACTTAGTAAACGATACAAAAGGCAAAGCAAAATCTCTGTAACACACAAGCAACTACCACTGTTCACATCAGTCTCTAATAGGCTTGTAACTGGCACTTGATAGACCATGTTATGCCATTGCTTTCACCAGGATTAGAAATTATCAGGCATAACAGCAGTTGCTATCAGATGAACAGCATTTGCAGCTTGTCTTGTGAAGGACATGGGATATAAAAAGTTAAAAATAATCAAAGACTTTCCACTATATCAGGAAACCTATAATTACTCACAGGAAGTACCACACCACACTAGAAATATGATGAGACTAAGTACTACAAACTTTTTTTTATGAGTTCACTGTAAGAACTAAGGACTGATTTGGACAAGCAATGCATGTTGAGCAAAGGCAAACCAAGGGACACAGTTACTGCCAAGCTATTACAGAAACTAATTTTGGCCACACAAGTGCAGTAAGAAAAAGCCTGACACAAAATAGCTTTGATAGACTACCTCAAACTACTTCCATTTTCCTTACATTAACTATAGAAATAACTTCACACCACCAATTGTCCAAATGCATGTACCAAATCTCATCTTCTTACATACCTGATAGACCCTGTAAGGTCTTCCTTTCTGTAATGGAGTAATAGCTGTTGGATAAGAGCCACTACAAGCAGCAGAAAGATCCATTACATCTAAGGAAGCCATGCTACATGGTTCAGATGCATTGGATAAATTAATTTGACTATTATAACTTCTAAAAGCAACAGCATTTTTTTTAAAGAGATTCAGTGCTTCCATCATCTTTTCTGAAGGAGAGGAAACTGCATCAAGAGAAGTTTCTTTCACCAGTTTTTGCTCACTATTGTTTTCATGATTTAACAGCTTGCAGTCCTGGGTAGTATTTGCTTCCCCTTCACTCTGGGAGGCATCTGGGGACCCTGGTGGCATGCTCTCTGATTTTGTCTCCTCGAAGGAGAGATCTTTAACACTTCTGTCCAAATCTGAAAACTGCTTTTCTAAATGGCTTTCTGTAACAGAGATTTCAGGAAGTGATAAGTCAGAATCTGCACTCAGGATTCCTAAAGGTTTTTCATCATCAATGCCTAGAAGGCTTGAGTTCATACACTCCTTTTTGTCACTCTTTTCATAGTCTGCATCCAGATCACGCATAAGATTCTTGGCTATAACTGGAGCAACTGATTTTTGTACTTTTTGCTGGTTACTAATAAAACTTTTAGCTTCTTCCTTGCTTTCACAGGCATCACGTAGGCATCCATGCTCACAAAGCACTAAGGATTCAATCTCTGCTGTCAGACCTGTCCTTTTGATTTCTGGGAATTCCGAGATCCGACACCCCCGTTTATATTCAGCATTGCTTTTTTTAACATAGTTAAGTTTCTGACAAGGACTAGTATCAACTAATTCAAAGCTTCTTTTTACACCAGGCTTTTCAAAAATCTCCTCATTGATAGGCTTCACAAGCTCACTCTGCCTTGAAGGTGACAGTTGTTGATCAGAAGTTTCTGCTCTTTCATTAATCAACTCTCTTTTGCTTACGAAGAGTTTCTCTTCCCAATTCCTATTTCCTGAAAGACATTTTCTGACTAAGCCTTTTGCATCCAGCGTGGTCACAGGAGTATCCATGATACCAGGACGCTCACTTCCCAACTTCCCCCTGCTACCGGAATCATTGCTGCTGATGGGAGAAATGGCAGATTCCAGTTCTTTTTTCTTTAAGATTTCAATGCCTTTGCTATTCAGCAATTCTGCACTCAGAAGAAGAGGTGACCCACTGTTACTCAGTTTGCCTGTTGTAGGATATGGTTCACCTTCATTTTGCTGGTTATAAAGCATAAAGTTTTGAGTAACAAGAAAAACAGGAACACAGCATTATAGAAATATGTTGTTTAAAATACCTTGATTCCACTTCCATGAACAAGTGGAAAACTGGCAGGCATTACTTAATCTTTATAACCACTAGTAGTGACAAAACTGACAAATTAAATTATCCCTAGTTTTATTTAGAAAACAAAATAAACTTGCTGGAATCCAACAGAAAATGCAATAGTCTGAACACTTAGGGATGAAGTACAGCTATCAAAGCTGTATTTGTGATTTTTTTAAGAAGTTAAGCCACAGAAGTAATTCACAATTCCCAAGAAACTCCTAAGCTAAAGAATCCCACCATAGTACCCTGTAGAATATTATACTTCATATAACTTCAGAGTTTTCCCTTTGATGAATTAAAATAACATACTAAAAAAAAGACTTCGGAAAATAAACAGATAATTTTAAACAGATTTTTTTGTCTAAGATCGAAATAGGAATCATGGGAAAGGACCAAATAGCACACTAGCATTTTCTTTCAGGTTTGTATTTGCATACAATTCAGTTGACAGTTTAAAACAGGAGAAAGTATATCAGCTATAATTTCTAGTATTTGGTTAGTTGACACAAAACCCTTCAGTAACATAACCTGTAGACATTTGCAGGTTTTAAAAGGTAGAATTTTGAAGCATATTTTATTATTTTAGCAAGTTTTGCCTCTAAAAGCAATTGTTTTGTCTGCATGCCGAGTTAATAAAACCATAGAGACGGTCACTTTTCAAACATCCAGTTCTCCCAGCATTTCCTACCTTGTGAAAAACAAGGTCAAACCAGTGGTGTTCAGAATGTGCCTCTTTCACCCTTTTGGTGCAGGCTACATGTCTGCTATTTCCTGCTATGTCATGCAGGACTAGCATTTGTTTGAAGAAAAAAAGACCCACTAGTTAAATCCAAAAAACACCTACTCAGCAAGCTTTACAACCCCTGCTCCTTCTCCTTTTGGAAGGCTTCTCTAAGTGTGATATAAATGGAGGAAGTGCAAGAGATTTGAAACACTGCATGTATGAGTACAAGCCAATTTCAGTTTACAGAGGAAAGATGAAACAGTCCTGACCTCTCCATCTTTCTCCCACCTGGGGCTGCTGCAGCATTCTGTTTCCATACTGGACAAGTATGAGTGTGACTGACTACTAGCACTGGAGGTACCACACCTTTTTCTTGACTGAAGTAGAGCAGGAGTTAAACTTCTGACTGGCATCACAGGAGTTAATTGAGTATCAAGATCTTGAGAGGAAATAAAATACAATCAAGCACTGATACATATAGACAACATATATTAACCAGCTTTACACTATGACAAGCTTTCACATCAAAGGAAGTTATGGAAATCTATATGTGGCAGGCATCATTTTTCTTGTTATCTTTCTTGTACAGCCAATTCACCATTTTTGGGGTAGAAACTTGCCAAGAATTTAAAAGCAATGTGAACATTAGCATCATGACTTCCTTTTCATTCTAGGTTAGGAAAAAGAAAGTGGCAAGAAAAGGCAAACTTAAATGAAAGCAAACATAGGTATATTACATAACTTCCAGTGAAAATATGCCAGGAACTGACACTATTTTAGTAAAATCTTTGAGTCATCGTGACTTGACCCATCATTCATTTGAAAAAAAAAAAAGTTAAAAGATTACATAGTGCGAGTGAAAGCATCAGACCATAAGTACTGCAGGAAGAGCAGAGAGAAAAAAACTGATGGAAGCACAATTATTAAGTGGGTCCAAGATACACACACAAAATTAACACACAACCTTACAGCCAGAGCATTACTCAGTATAAAGCTCAGTATACTCACATGATTTGAGTAATTTACTTGAAAGGGGAGTAGTTTCCTTTTGGCCTACAGGTAAGGGAGAAGCCAGTGCATGCAGACTGTCAGATGACTGACCTAAATTGCCCTCTGGCATCTTTGTTCCAACAGGAGTGTACTAGCAAGCAGGAAGAAGCACAGTTAAAAGTCAGAATCTAAACAGGACATCCAGGATAGACAGCATGACATCAGATTCTTTACTGTGCTTAACCATGCCTATTTACCAATTTTCTTGGAAGCACAACTGATAGTCAGCCATTTAAAAATACAATCCCAGTTAATCACTTCAGAAGTTCAAGGTACCAGAAACAAAAGTCATATCAGCTGGCAGAAGAGGTGCAATAAGAGTATTGTAACTCATATTTGAGATAAACTAAAAGAATGAAGTACTCCAAAGTAGCAAAAATTACTTACAAAACCCAGTGAACTGATGAGGGACAACAATTGTCCCGGAGTACGTGAGTAGTCTTGTTTTGGCTTTGCCATTGAAGGTGTTGTAAGGATATCTATCATATTTATCTCTATAAATAGACAAAAAATTAAGCAGGTTAGGTTTTACTTTCCTGCACATCATCATGAAATTACAAATTATAAACACAGAAACGGTAAGAATCCAATTTCCTATTCCACACGCTATATTGGAAGTGTTACATCTTCTAACTTGATAGAAGTGTAATACATCTAAACAAAAAACAACTCTTACCTCTATTCAGAGTAACTCTGGAAAGCCCAAAGTCTGTCAACTTTATATGGCCCTGATTAGAGATGAGCATGTTGTCAGGCTTCAGATCCCTGAAGACATAAATATTGTTCAAGTCAGTAATACTAAGAGAGTTACCCATCCAGAAATATTCAATACATTATTCATAGATTATAGCTGTTTCTAAGTAACATCTCCTAGACAGCACAAGATTCCAGCTGGAGGAATGCCAAAACAAACATACCAAAGCTGTAAACACTGTAAAGTTTCTTGAGCCTTGTAAAACCATCAGGAAAGTCATAAGAGTTGCACATGTGTTTCAGGAAGTGCTCTTGGTAAGTACTACCATAACATTCACATATTTGTAGCTCCTACTTATGACAGGGCACACGACAAGCAAACCTATAAGTTCTCTCACTCTCTGTGGCAGCAAAGAACACACCACAGCCAGAGTATTAGAGTAGTCAGTATCCCTTTGTTCTGTTACATGTTTGCTGTACCAAGATTGTTCCTGAAGTAAGTCAGTATTTAAAAAGCACAGGGAGAGGAGACCTAGAAAACAGCATAACTGCTAATATACCACTCTGAGTGACGGCAGGCAGAGAAAAGTAGTATCTATTTGGTTAATATGTATAGATAGACTAGGTGATTTTTCAAGATGTTGTTACTATAAAATAGCTGGTTATGTGTTTGGATGAAAAACTGAAAACCCAAACTACCTGTGGATTATTCCATGCCTGTGAAGGTAGTCAAGAGCCAGCGCTGCTTCAGAGATGTACTTAACAGCCATTTCTTCATCAAAATATCCATAAATATGAAGAAGAGATTTGACATCACCACCAATGAGGTACTCCATCACCTGCCATTCAAATTTTATAAATTGAACATTTAAAAACATATTTTAAACTTTCAGAAAAAATATAAAATACTTTTTACCCCAGGAAGCATCATTTCAAAGAATGGAAGTTGACAGAAGCTTCCTTACATAAAATTAACTTCCAACACAGTACTTTCCTTGGATAAAATAAAGCTTCAGATGACAAAGGACATTTTATTAGACCATTTACTTATTTTATATTGTTTGCCTATCACACTTTCTGTACTTAGCTCAAATAACTACTGCAGTCAGCTTTTAAATTAACTTCAGCAAGATTTCTATGCGATAGGAAATAAATTGAAATTTCTATGAAATTCTATGAAATTCTGTGAAGACACAAACTAACCACTTTTGTTGCTCAGTTATCCTCATCTCTTAGGCCAATTACCACAATGAATTTTGAGCACAGGTAACAAGTAAAACAGATTCCCTTGTAAACAAGCCCCAGGGTATCTTTCACTCACTGGGATTATGCTTGAACAAAATGGTTTCTTGTTTTGTTTTCCCTAAAATTTCTACATATTAATAAAACAAATTAGCTTTTAGAAAGACCTCAAAGGTACCAGGGCAAGAGTTCAACCATTTCACTTGTTCAGTCATTCCGAAAAATAGGAAAGTTACCTAATCATCACCACAAAAAAAAAGTTATCAGAAAATGACCCAGTTTCAAAGCTATCATAAAACACCACAGCCACTTATTTACTCACTAAATAGATGTTATTTGCTGACTGAAGCGAGTAGTATAAGTGCACAATGAAAGGACTTTTACTCAGAGCCAACGCATCCCTCTCTGCCTGGACCTGGTGAACCATGTTTTTGTTGATCATGTCTGCTTTTTTCATCACCTGAAAAAACAAACAAAAAAATCAAGTAGATTGTGAGTTGAACAACAAAAATAATGCTTTTCAGTCAATTCATTTATGCCTATACTTCAAACTCGTACACATACGTCTACAGGACAGGGCTGTGACATCATATATAAGACAGAATTTTAAACCATGGATTTCTAGAGGATCTCTCTCGTTGCTCTCCTCCTAGTTCAGTGCTGAATGTAAGTCACATTATCAGTATCTACTGTAATTGCACACAGTGGAAAATGGATGTTTAATATGTACCCAAAATTACTCTGCCCTGAGGTAATCCTCTTATCCAGAACACCCAACTCAGAACTAGGAAAGCATTCAATGCTTCAACTGCCACTTGCTGACCAAGTCTTTCCAACCCTTAAGAGGCTGAGAAATGCATTGCCTCAGGGCTGAAAATAGAGTGCAGCAATAAGTCGTCCCATCTTAGTGTCCTCATGTGCAAGACTGCAACTATTCCAGCCTCCAATTCGTAACTTTGCAGAGAAAGCAAGTGAATTTTTGCTTACCTTAAAACATACAATCAAGATACACAACAAACATTGGTTTCCTTGGGAAGAAACCTCAAAGGCAATTCACAATGAAGAAATAAGCTTAACTGTGAATTAGGCTCCAATTACTATACTACATTACTCCACTATGTCTTGATATGCACACTCAATATTAATCCAGAGCAGAAGACTCTTTGGAGCACAGCTGACAGGCATTTTGGTAGCACACACACTGGAAGTTTGCCCACCTTCAACCCCTTTTCACCCATGTACGGTGATGTTAAAGAAAGTTTACTTCATCCATTCTTTATAGAGAGCAGAACTGTAAAATGTTGAATCTACAGCTACCAGCATCACCCAATATCAGAATTCAGTAACAAAAAAAATAGGAAGACAGAAGTGTAGTTTGTTACTTCCTATGTAAATGGATAATCCATAAGTCTCACTGCAAGAGGGATAAAGAATTTACACAAAAGCTTTTAGGTCACAGTAACACAATTGAACTTTATATTCTGCACCTGCACAGTGGAAAATTACTCTCCATGGTTACTTCTACTATCATCAAAGTCAATACAAAAAAGAATCAAGACATCCACAAACTGTTCAGAACACTTTTAATAAGTGTTGACCTTCAATGCACAAATGTTCAGCCCATTTTAAATGTTGCAGCTATGAACAATCTATAAACTTCATTGCAATACAGACAAAGGATTTACACAAAAGCTTTCTCTTTAAAATGCCTACAAATAGCAGCATACAGCTCTAAATATCAACACCTATTTTGCATTAGTATCTTTACATTTCCTTTCTTGGTGTGCTATGCAGCTGGCTATGATCTTTTTTAATTGCAAAATCAAGCTTTTACAAGCCATCAATAAAAGTTCTTACTACTGACAAGCCTAGTTCTTCATCCTTGTGTATCAATATGGAAAGTAAAAGTTTGGGGTTTTTTTTAAATGTATACTCAGCAAGAATTCTTTTCATAACTTTCTTTATTATCTCTCCCGGCAGGCCATTCATTCAGAAACAAATGTGAGAACACCCTCCCTGTGACATAGCAGCTAGAAGTACTCAGTTATAACGTGTACTTGCAAGCAC